>NJDD01005533.1:26187-59679 GCA_002245505.1 Calephelis nemesis
AGTGATTTGTCGCTTAAGACTTTTACTTTAGAGCGCCATTGTTCATAGTAACCATGGAACGGGGGGGCGCGGTGATTGGCTATTCTGGCTGACAGAGTATGGGGCCTTAAATATTTAAATAAAAAGTTAAAATCTTATACCTAAACCCACCTCTGTTGATGAAATAAGGAAAAAATATGTTAATCTTGTAATTCAACATTTTCAGATACGGATTTCTTTTTCAACTGTACCTGAAACAATTAAAATATATGTTTACTAGATGTTTGTATGATAACAGCACTATATATTGCTTAGAAAATATTTTATTTCCTGGTTTTTTGTTTCATAACATAATATTATTGGAACTTTTTCATTTATCAGTTCACATATCACGTCAGTAACATAACAGGTAAATAACATACTGTGACAGTGTGGTCAACAATAAATAATTAAAAATACATATGCATACACATATCTTCACGCCAAGTCCCTTACGGGGTTGGCAAAGGGTATCGAGTGCTAGACCTCACGATCCTAACAAACCTGGCTTCCTTCCCATTTATTACCCTTTTCATACAAACTCTTGACACCACCCTCGGATAATATCCGAATATAAATAAAATAAAAAGAATAGGCATAAACAAAACCGCAGCAAACTCTTAGTACGTATATCATAAAATAACAGAAACCGGCGTATTAAGCGGAAAGCGGAAGCTGCCATAAATATGTTCATCTTGTCACAGATGTACATAATGAGTTTAGTTTTAAACTGAGATTAATATTTAAAATAATTTATTGTTTATTTTAATACGCATTTATTTATGATACTTTATTCGTCCTCCATTTTGACTCATTCATTCCAAGTTCCGTTGGCTCGGTTAAGAAAAAGTGGCAGATAAAAGATTAAAAAAATTGGTATACGATTCGAATTTGAAGGGATGCAGGTACATGTAGAGAGCCGAATTAATAGGCTACGTACAAATCGCTTGGAAAACATCCGAGGGTGGTCTCAAAAGACAACGTAACCGATACGCTTATATGAGAAGAGTAATGAACGTGTAGGAAGTTAGGCAGCTTGAAGTCATCGTGACATTTGGTATTCGATACTATTTGCCATGGTTGGCAGATAGTACCGAATGCCAAGAGACTTCACATCTTAGATTACGTACGGTAAGTTACGTGTCGAAATCTATGACAATTTTGGTCTAAAAATGTGTTTCTCTTAGTTACCACTAGAGGCACTGTTTAAAGTTTTCATACATTTAATTGACAGCGACGGTAGGGAGTGTAGTAAACTTGACAAGCCGTAAACTCATGGTAAGGACCCAGAGTCCAAGAGACTTTAAGTGAAGTTATGTAAGTATGGATGGCATGTAACTCCATCTTTTTCTATCAATACCACCATTCTATTACCATTACTTCGTACATTGATTCCTTCTAAACTCTTCTTTTGTAGTTTCCTTTAGTTCTTCCAACAAAACTATGAAAAATATTTTCTGAATCAGTTTTCTTGAATTTCTTCTAGATAGGATGTATAAGGGGTAACGGATAAAAAAATAGTTAAAAATTTCGTCACGGGACTTGAATCCTCAGTAGCTCAAATGGTTAGAGCATTCGTCGGCTTGAGACGAAAGGTTACAGGTTCAAATCCTATACGGGGCGAAAGTTTTTCTTTCTTTAAAATTTATAGAAATTTAACACAAGCACAGGGCAAGTGCTATGTCCATAAACAGAAATCACTTTTCATCTGCTTGTTTGCCTTCCAATATTATAAAAAAAACTTTAGCTCTTATTTGCAATAAATGAAACATTTATTTTTTATACAAAAAGCCAAATAGGTACTTATGTAAAAAGGTGGTGCGGGAGGTGGTGTACTTCTTGAAGAGTCTCACATCAAAATTAGTAGCAAAAGCCGTATCTGACGTCACATCTTAATTATTTACTTCTCTTAACATTATACGCGTCTTTAACAACCAGTGTTTTAAGTTCCAACTTAGATTTGACATACGTGGGTATTGAATACTCCTGCTGGATATATTTGGAAGTTTCAGTTTTTAGTTTAACTCCTGCTGGATATATTTGGGAGTTTTAGCTTCCGGTAGCTCCAATTCATTCATAGCGCACTATTTTGCCTGTTTTGTCACGCCATAATAAGTCTACATTTTTTTGGCAGGAAATTGCAAATTAAATACCTAATTTTGTTTCGATTCAAGTGAATCAAGTAGATTTCCAGTTCACCATAGATAAAATCTACATATACCCTTGCGAAGAGTAGATATATATCCCCTCATCCCCTTCAGATATATAACTCTTTAATTTTATAAAGCTAAGTAAAATGAACAATATCCAAGTGAGTGGGGCTTAAGGCAACAGTATCCTAAAGTTTTGCATTAGATGAAATGTGTTGTGAAAAATTGGGAGAATATAAGAAATTGCCAGAAGGCCGTGACTGGCTGGAAGGAAATGAATGACGATGTTGTTTTAGAATTTCCTCAAACACTTTTTGTAGATGGGATAAGTATTTGGCTTTTTATACAGAAAATATATATTGCATCTATTGGAAGGAGAGTTAAAAATACATAATATAAAATAAACTTCATATCGTGTATATAAAAATCAATTGCTGTTCGTTAGTCTCGCTAAAACTCGAGACCGGCTAGACAGATTTGGCTAATTTTGGGTTTGAATTATTTGCGGAAAAAATATAAGAAAAAAGAAAAAAACGGCAAGGACTCTCAGAAAAACAACTTTTTAAGTTCCCATACATACAGACTTGTATGTATGTGAAGTATGTATGAAGTACGCCAGGACAGCTAGTATCTTAATAAAATAAGAGTTTACAAAAGCATGTCTTTTTTGATGGAAACAGACTGGTGGTAGAGTTTTGCAGCTACTCGATCATGTTGATACCACCGCGTTACTTATTCTCACAACCATAAAGTCAGTGCTTGCCATTGAAGTGTTCCGATTCGGAGGACAAGTTAGCCAGTAAACTAATTTTTACTCGAGGCCTAACATCCTGGCCTCAGGTTCACAACTCACCACTGCTCCTGATACAGTTAAGTCAATGCTCGCTATTACCTTGTTATTATTCGTAGGGTAAATTAGCCTGGAACCTTATCTGCGTAAAAGACTTAACATCTTTGCATCATGAAATGCATCTTTCCATCTTTTTAGTGTCTGCAATCACTTAATGCATACGTATGTGTGTTTGTTAGCTAACTCCTATACAGCTGGACTGATTAGGTTAAAAATGAGTGTGTATATTTTTATGGGTCCCTGTATGGTTAAAAAAATAATTAAACCCGGTAGGATTTCGGACAACTTTTACTTGGTGACACTGCTGTTTAAATATTACCGAGTAAAGGTGGTAATCAGTTCGTCGGGTTAGCTAGTTATAATATATCTGTTTTCAAAAAAATCCTTTGACACTTCTTTTTCTTTTCTAGCACAAAAATTCCTTATAGAAATAAAATTTTCAGTGTAATAACGTATATTTTTCATGTTTACTCTAAATGTACACACATTTTTCGTTGAAATTCGCTTTATATGTAGAGCTACACGTTATAAAAATGTTCTCTATATTCTCAGGCCGTAATCACCAGAGTATTCAAAGATAATTTGGATAGCTTCCAACGAAAATGGCGCAATTATTACAGGAATGACACTGAGCAAAGACTCTGTCGTTATTCCAATTTATTGTCAATCTTATTCATGTCTTATCCTACTCAGATTATAAGTGCGAAAGTTTTTTGTTATATTCTAAAAGTATTTTGTTACTGCAAGCAAGTTGACGTTTTTTTTTTATGAAATTGGAAGGCAAACAAGCAGACGGATTTCCTGATGGTAAGAAATTAACGCCGCCTAAAGACACCAAAGGTGATAATGGTGCGTTGCCAACCTGAGGCCGGGATGTTAGGCCTCGAGCAAAAGCAAGTTTACCGGCTACCTTACACTCCAAACCGGAACACGTCATGACGTTATGGCGGCAGGAATAGGTAAGGCGAAGGCGAAACTCTACCACCTAGTAGGATGTCAAGGTGTTTGTGACGGTAAGCCTATGCTCGCATTTTACAAGGTGTCTGGCAAGAAGGCAGATGGTCTATTCTGCAAAGGAGCCCGGACCAACACGGGGCAGGGGGATTTTTTTATGGTAAGACATCCACACCACTTATAGTCACCATATCGTGGGCTTCATTTTCAAACCTTGTAACTCCAAAGCTTTCAAAATTTTTATGTGAATGTTATCTAGTAAAAAAATATACTTATCTATCTAGTATAAAATATATCATGTTTACAACAAACACAAGCATTTATAATATTTTAATGTAAAATAAGTTGTTTGTCTATTTTTTTATTGTTAGGTATTTAATAAAACAGTTTTTTCTTCCTCCTGTGAAATTTTACCAAATGGAGATACAGAGTTTGAAAATTAAGCCAGCGATATGTGATAATAGTGCATTGCCAACCGGTGGCACTAATCAACAATTTTAATGGCTGATTGACGTTATGGCGGCAGGAATAGGTAAGGCGATTGTAACAATTCGGGCGAGTGCAAAACTCTACCACATAGTCAGATGTCTCGGTGTTAGTGACAGTAGGCCTAGCTCGCTTTTTACGTACAGTCTAACAGAAAGGTAGATGGTCTGTTCTAAATAAGTCTGGACCAACATTTACCTAGTTTGCGAAATTGGATGCACATAAGTTTGTTACTACACCGACAAAAATCTAAACGTATTTTGATGAAATCATATATTAATATATTTAAAAAATTAAGTTTTTCATATTCCCCACTTTGACCGTAGCAGTAATCGACAACTGGTAACATTTCGACATGATGTTTTTAAATACTAAACTAAACACTATAATCCAACTGAGTATTGAAACCTTTGCTAACTAAAAATTTGAAAAACACGATCTATAATGTAACGCTTCCGCATTCGTAACAGTGAGATCGGAGAAAGAGTGGGATTGAAAGGAAGTGTCCGTGTTAAAGTAAAGGAAAACCGGCGGAAAAAGGGTAATAAATACGGAAGAAGCTAGCAGTTATGCAATGATCGCCAAACCACTCGATAGTCTCTGCCTGTAACCTTAAGGGACTAGCCGTGAAGATATGTAGTTGTACCGAAATAAACAGATTATATCAGTTTAAGGCCCACGTAATTTACATAAACGGTTTATTTTATGATAAACAATTAAAGGAGGGCTCCACGAACACACAAATCCCGAGAACAATGATAATCTCGGTAACATTAATTTCCTGAGTACCTAATATACGTAAGTCACGCATGCTATACGGAATTATTTAGGCGACGAATGTACTTTGGTACGAAACTTGTACTACTCAGAAAATGTAAGGAGTTTTTTGCCTTTTATAATTAACTCTTTATTGTACGCAACTGACATTACATAAAAAATACTTAAAAGTAAAAAGAAAAACAAAGTACAAAAGGCGAGCTTATCTCTAATAAAAGAAATTTCTACCAGCCAACCCGTAAAAGGAAAGTACTAAATGAAATCAATTTCTGGGTCGAAAAAATAAAGAAAATCCAAAATATGTATTTTCAACTTAATAATAAAAATAGCGTTGGCCGGGATCGAATATGTACCTGGTTGGTGTTAGGCTTCCCACCTATCATATTGTGGGACTTAGTGTCTTCAGCTAGTCGTGAGTGCCGTGGTGCTCCTGCCTACCTCTTTAAGGATATGGGCTTGAATATACTTACTTATATATATATTTAAATATTCCAGGTACCTATGTCTTTGTCAAATTTTAAATAAACACAACTTTGCCCATCCCATTATCCCATGGTGGTCTATAAGCGATAGTTATATCTTACACAACAGAATAAGTTGGCTTAAAACCACTAATCATAATTCTAACTTTAAGCCCATATTCCCGAAAAGGTAGGCAGAGGCACATCCCACGACTAGCCGAAGACACTAAGTCCCACAATGTGATAGGTGGCATGAATATCGCCAATCGGGTCCATGTGCAATCCTAGGCAACATTATTTTTAATAGAAAATTGAAAATACACATTTTAAATTTTTTTGCTTGACCCGGTTATCGAACCCAGGACCTCAAGAAGTCAAGTGTGACGACCAGCTAGACCAAAGAGGCGAAAGAAATATCTGTATAATTCGTATAATCGTAGACACTAACTTCCCCGGGAAACCACGAGAAAGGCTAGTATATATTTATTTTCAAGCGGCTGAGCAAATGTAGCAAAATACACAAAGTCCGGTGGTTTATAAATTTAACTGAGTGACTTCGAGCTTTTCTGCTTTAACTTTAAACTTATAAAGCCCCGAAGGTAAGCAAATACAATTAGGCAAGCAACAGGTATCCTTTGTTTTCACTAATTAAACCTGAAAAGGTAAAACATTGTGAGTTTCTAACTTCATATGTTATATGAGTCCAGTTTTATATGTGTTTTTATGTTTTCTCGATATTGGAAGACAAATAATTAAGGTAGGACAAAAAATAGCCTTGCTCTGGATTATAGTGTAACAATTTTCGAAAGAATCGATACAAGGAAAAAGTCGTTGATATCATTAGTAATAAACATATTAACAAACACATTTGTCACAGTTTTACTAAACTAGCTGTTCCAGCGAACTTTGTTCCACCCATTCAGTTTATATGGGAAAAATTAAAATGTTGTTTTTCCTAAATTAACAAATTAAAAAGGTAAAAACATATTCTTTGTCCTGGTTTTAAGCTACCTCCTTATCTATGTTCAGCCAAATCGTCTCAGCCGTTCTTAATTTATCAATAGTGCAACTAATAATGAATGAAATAAAAATGAAATGTAACTTGTCCAGGGATATTTATTTATATACATACTAGCTGCGCCCCGCGGTTTCACCCGCGTAAGTCCCAATCCCGCGGGAACTCCGGGATAAAAAGTAGACTATATGTTATTCTGGGTCTTCAGCTATCTACATACCAAATTTCATCGTAATCGGCTTTGTAGTTTTTGCGTGAAAGAGTAACAAACATCCATACATCCATACATACAAACTTTCGCATTTATAATATTAATAGGATTATTAATTTTTGTTTATTAAATTTATTTTGATATTCATTAATAAATATATTTATAAAATATTCACTTCATTCATATAATATGTACTTTCAATTAATAACCACACATAATTCCCTAGTTTTGGGTTAGAATTGATTTATGAATTAAGTCCAGGAGTATTTATTATTATTTATATTAAATTGTTAAAGTTGTATCTGTACAATAAATATATTTACTGGGAAAAATTAGAATAAATGAGTGAAATATTTCTTTCTTCTCTCGTTGTTACATCATTAAAAATAATAAGTCAATGTAGGTAGGGTTTTAATAATTAAAATATAAAGCTTTCGTTATTTTAAAATAAAAATAGAGACGCAATTAACAGTGCGGGCGTAGTCATGGAAGTAAGCTCAAAGTAATATAATAAAATGATGACACCTCTAAAGAATACTTAGATAACTTAATTTTTTTAAATTATACGTTGTCTAAGAATTGGAAATGTTAATGATGTTTTAGAAATATAACAGTAAGAAACTTGTAAGAGTTATTTAATATTATTTTTCTTGATTTAAGTCATTTCGCCTCGTTGCTCCGTATCTTCTGCGCAGAATAGAACATCTACCACTAGATAGATGAACTACTTACCTAGACCAACATGGGGAAATATGGGGTGGGTTAATACATTAACAAATATTTTTAAATTAAAAATAAGGATTAGGATCGCATTTGCGGTCTAGCGGTCCTGTATCGGACTTGACATTTTGAGGTCCCGGTTTCGGTCCCGGGTCAGACAAAAAAAATTAGAAAATGTATATTTTCAATTTTCTAATAAAATTAACGTGGCCCCGGGATTGGATACATGCCCGGTTGGGGACAGGCTTGCCACCTATCACATTGTAGACTTAGTGTCTTCGCCTAACCGTGGGTGCCCTAGATGTGACTCTACCTACCCCTTCAGGGATATCCCTGAACGTCCATATGGACGTGATAATACTTTTTTTAAGTAAGGATAAGGTTCGTAACCTTTGATAGTATAAATTAATGTTTTATTAAACGAGTCGATGTTTCTCTCTCTAGTAAAGTACTTTAAACAAATGAAGTTGTGTTTAAAATCCGTTACAGTCTGAATAATTAAATAAGATTAAAGGTTAAATAAGCTTTAACTTGATGAACTTAATGAAATGTGAATTTAATTACATTTGATTTATAGGTTAGACTAGAAAAGAAAACATATATACATATCTTCACGCCAAGTTCCTTACGGGGTAGGCACAGAGTATCGAGTGACAGACCTCACGATCTTGACAAACCTGTCTAACTTCCATCACATACATTACACTTTTCATACAAACACGCCAGTTTCGGAGACTCTTGACAACACCCTTGAATAATATCCGAGTGATCTGATCGTGAAATGTCAGCCTTGGTCTCCCTGGGTACCTACATCCATCCACATTCGCATTGTATTCGCATAGGAAAGAAAAGATGTCGAAAATAAGAAATGTAACAGACTGGTGTTGCCCACGGCGTCGCCCGCTAGGTCCCACAGGAATATTGTTTCGAGATAAAAACTATCCAGTTTGTTAATTCAAGTTATTTTCTATGTGTGTGCTAAATTTCATCAAAATTGGTTCAGCAGTTTTTGTGTGAAGGGGTAACAAACAAACAAACATACATACAAACTTTCACATTTATAATATTAATAGGATAAGGAGACTGGTATGAGATTTATATTTTAGTTCTAGGAAATATATAACTGTAACGTTTAAAGCTAAACCAGTAAACAAGTTTTGACGATTAACATGGAGATAACTTAAGCTGTTGTAAAATATAAAACTACTCGCTATTTGACTGCGATTTTTTTTAAATTAGTTTTTGAAAAAAAAAATATAGTATGTTTTAACTGGAATCTTTAGCTACATGCACGTTGAATTTGATCCAACGCGGCTTAGCCGTAAAAGAACAACAGCCAGACAGAGATATTTTCGCATTTATACTATTACATGAGTATAGATTTTCATCCTAGCTGAAGCCTTAAGCTGGTTCCCGGAGGTGGTAAAATAATATTTATGAGGTACTAGATGTTACCCGCGGCGTTGCCCGCGTAGCTAATCTTCCCACAGGAACATTTTTTTTGATATTAAACTATCCTATGTGTTAATCCAAGTAAGTACCCTTTATGTGTGTCCTAAATGTCATGAAAATCGGTTCTGCAATATTTGCGTGAAGGAGTAACAAACAAACATACAAACTTTCGCATTTATAATATTAATAGGGAATAAGAAGGAAATATCAGTATACATTTTATACTAGCTGAAGCCTTAAATTAGTTCCCCGGGGATAATAAAATAATATTTATGAGGTATTAAATACTTTATTATAATTGCAATTATAACGTAATACTGTAATATAATTTAATGAAGTACAATTTGTACTATAACATTTATGAATTAAACATATTTTAATTGACTCCCACCCATCCACAAGCAAACTTTATTACCACTCAAACCGGTAATAGTTAATAAGTAGTTTAAATAAGCGGCAAAAAACAAAGGAACAGCCAACCAATCAGAACATGAGCTAGTGATGGGCGGGCCTTGAAACAAAACCCCATACAATTTGCGAAAGAACGAAAATAATTAAGGCATTCAATTTAAAGCAGCAAATTCCTTAATAGCTTTCGTATAAATTGTTAGTAATTCTGATCTTTTGTATTTCCTGTAAGTTCATGATCGTATGAACAAAAGCATTTTGATAAGCTTTTGTTGGCGGACAGAGATCTTCACATTTTAATTTTTTTATGATATTAGAAGGCACAAAAGCAGACGGATTTCCTGATAGACACCAAAGGTGGTAATGGTGTGTTGCTAACCTTAGGTCGGGATGTTAGGCCTCGAACAAAGTAAGTTTACCGGCCACCTTACCTTCCAAACCGAAACACAGTATGAGGTTATGGCAGCAGAATGAGTAAGGCAGTGGTACCAATCTGAATGAGTTGCTGCGAAACTCTACCACCTAGTAGGATGTCACGGTGCTAGTGACGGTTAGCCTATGCTCGCCTTTTACAAGTTGTCTGGCAGGAAGATAGTAAACTCTACAAAGAAGCCCGGACCAACACGGTGGTTGTGTATAATGTTAGCGGAAAAAGCAGGTGGCTTCCTTGATGACAAGTCAATCAACTCTTATAGTCATACATGTTACTGGTGTGTCGTGGTATTATACCAGCACTGATGCTATGGAGACGGTAATACGTAAGGTTGTGGTACTAATCCAGACGATTTGTTGAAATACCAACAACAACAACTCGTCCGGATTTGTACCACAGCCTGGTTTTGACTACACTGTTGGAGTATGTAAGAAACTAAGAGAAGGCGATAAAATCGTCACATCCCCACGCGAAAAAAGAATGGCAAATATCTATTTTGTAAGTTTTTTGATAGAATAAATATGCCAGTTCCAGTGAGTGAACGGCCTTTTGGAAAACAAAGTGCACTACTTATCTACAACATGTTAGATGCTAAATATTATGATGCTGGCATACCAAAATTTTATATCTAAACCCATAATTAACAATACTTATGTCAAATTTCATGATAAAAACTGTATAAAAAATTACTGTAAAAAGGTCTGTTTGAAATAATTAGTTTAAAACTCTTTGTATTAATAATTAAGTGCAATAAAACTTCCAAAACCATTTCATTCGAAACCACGTCGCGAGTTGGTCATTCTTTTTTTTTTAAATAGCAAATAGTTCCGAAATGGTTCCATAAAAATTGATGAGGTCGTCAAGATAAGTGAAAAATCTATGCATTATTAAACATAATTAAGAAATCACTAGTCGGATCATGATAAAATTAATATTCAGCTCGAAATCACGACCTATCTTTTTAAAAAGAACAATGAAAATCGGTTGGCTATTGACGGAGTAATCGCATAACAAACATACAAAAAACAAAAACAAAAAACTCTTTGGTGTCGGTTTAAAAGTACTTTATAATTCGTGCTCGTGCCTGTGTTATAACTTATTTTCGTCGATGGCTATTCCAACTGTAAGATGATATTCCCTAAATATATTTAGTAATAAATTTAATGTCATAAACTAATGTAATAAATTGATGAAATCCGAATTTACAAAAATAATAGACGTATTAAAATGGAAATGGTTATATGATATATCTGAATATCTGTGACCGCTACTAGGCTCCCATAAATGACACCTACGCTTAGTTGTGAATTACGTTCAGTATTTAGTAACGTGAATTCAAAAACAATAATTTTAATAAATTATATATATTAAACTAGCATAAATTTCATGAAAGCGGTGGCCATATATATTCACCATATACGATAGAAACAAAATTTTTAAGCTTGTAGTAAATAAAAATTAGTACTTTGTTTAAATAATACATAACTAATTGTTTTTTTTACATGTTAGTAAAATAGTTGCACACTACAATGTAGCAGAACATGTTGGTATCCACAAAAAACTTTGTTTTTTTTTAAGTTATAGGAAGACAAACAAGCAGACAGATTTCCTGATGGTAAGAAATTCACGCCGCCTAGAGACACCAAAGATGGTAATGGTGCGTTGCCAACTTGAGGTCAGGATGTTAGGCCTCGAGCAAAAGTAAGTTTACCAGCTACCTTACCCTCCGGACCGGAACACCTCATGACGTTATGGCGGCAAGAATAGGTAAGGCGGTGGTATCAATCCGGGCGAGTTGCTGCGAAACTCTACCACCTAGTCAGATGTCACGGTCTTAGTGACGGAAAGCCTATGCTCGCCTTTTACGAGCTGCCTTGCAGGAAGGCAGATGGTCTGTTCTGCAAAGGAGCCCGAACCAAAACGGGGAAAACACATATTACACTTTGTAACACATATTAATTCCTAATAGACATATTTCGCAAATAAGTGATTTTCATTTCATTTGAATTTGAAAATAAAAATTATTAAGATTAATTTTGTTGAAACAGTCCAGATTATGAAATTATTCAATTTGAAAATGATACTTACGTAAACAGTTCATTGATACCCAATTTCCGGGAGCTCAAAATATTTTCTTGATAAAATTTGAAAGAAAAACGAAATCGCCGAAGTTACGATGTAAAAGGTTGCTTTATTAACTTACAAGTAACTTATCTTATAAAAATATTTGTATTTATTACACGTTTTTGTACTCTCGTAATAAGAATTTGTTTATAAATGTAAATTTTATAAAATGAGTAAAGAAAAATAATTTGCAAATTTTGATGTAACTTTAAATGCAAACAAATACACCAAATCGCGAATTATTTGATGAAGTTGAAGATATTCAATACTTTTTAGAGATGGGTGCACATCTAACGCAAGCAACGCACAAAAAAAAACAATTTTAGTTTTTATAAAAAAAATATGAAGAAGTGTGTTTGAAAGAGTTTTAGTTGAGAACTCATCGAAATTTAAAGATATTTTATAATTAAGTTAGAATCATGAGGTAGTAATCATTTTTGTGGGTATACAAAAAAAATTGTCTCTAAAAAATTTTTTTTTGTGAAATTAAAAAATCAATAGTCACAAAACAATTAATACAAATTGAGCTCACAACTTTTATACAAAAATGGTGTCCCAACATCCACAGAAATATGCTTAAAACAATTTGGACTATTGTTGTATCTTAAAAGATTTTTTCATCGACTGGCTTAAGTACAAGTTTATTCCACTAGTGCTCATAACTTAATGGTTGAGCCTTAGAGCTGGTCAGGTTTGTATTTATAGAGTTAGTGCTCGACTTTAAGATAGGATTAACAACACTTCTCTTACACCCGTGTTGGTCCGGACTGCTTTGCTGAATAGACCATCGTAAAAAGCGAGCATAGGCTTACCGTCACTACCACCGTGACATCTGACTAGGTGCTAGAGTGTCGCAGCGACTCGCCTAGATTAGTACCATTGCTATTTCTGCTTCCATAATGACAGTGCTTGTCCTTGACGTGTTCCGGTGCGGAGGATATGGTAGCCGGTAAACTTACTTTTGCTCGAGGCTTAACATCCCAGCCTGAGGTTGACAACGCACCATTACCACCCGTGGTGTTTCTAGGTGACGTCAATTTCTTACCATCAGAAAATCTGACTGTTTGCCTTTCAATATCACAAAAAGCAATACATACAAACAATACAACACAAACATGAAAACAATAAATTCTAAATCAAACCAATTAGCTTTAAATTCAACATTTAGAGATTAATAATGACAGCGGTTTCTGTGGTTTGTATTTTATTTGCCATCGTTAATGCACGATGCAGGGCGTCGAGACTGAATGCTTTTAAATGGACTGACTGCATATTAAATAAATTATAACATACCGCTATGAATAGTTCTGGGCCGGCGTAGGCAGTTGACACTTGAAAAGATAATTAATTTACTATGAAAAGTACAAAAAGGTCTCGCTTCCATTTATCATGCTGCAAATGTTCAAAGATTTGTTTTAATAATGTTTCTTTTGAACAAAAGGATTTATATTTGGAATACTTATAATTATTTGTTTGTTCTGGTGTAAAAGTAGTCTAAATTTGGACCTGGCTTTTTAAAAAATTTCAGATAAAATATAATATCACGATAAAAGTAATAATAATAACGTGTTACTGTAGTGTATAGTGTGTCAAATGCGAAAGTTTGTCTGTCGTATACGTTTCGTTTCATAAAGTAGCTAAAAATTATTTTAGCAACGGTTTTTTCTACCTTTATGTGGCACCATAAATAAGGCTATGGTTTGCAAAATGAGTAGTACAAAAACTGGTGTTAGTTAGCTTTAGTAGCTAGTACAATGAAACATAAATACTTTTCAGCTGTATAAATAAATAAATAACTTCAACAAATACAAAAAAAAGCATTGTATTTGTTGAATGCTTTTTTTTGTATTTGTTGAATTTATATTTGTTATTATTTATATTTGTTTATATAAAAGCGCACAGTTCTCATCTTTAGCATGTTTGATGTCCTGGTTGAGCCTTGTACAAGCCTTGTACTAAGTCCCTGTCCATAAAATAGCGTTGCACCTGTAACATCTATGGTGTCTATAGGAAACAGTAGTTTAAAAGTTCCCCGTGTTGGTCCACCAATCCCGTGGTGGATTCGTACCATCGCCTTACCTATTCCTGCCACCATAACGTCCAATGCTTGCCGTTGACGTGTTCCGGTTCGGAGGGTAAGGTAGCCGGTAAACTTACTTTTACTCGAGGTCTAACATCCCGGCCTCAGGTTGGCAACGCACCATTACCACCTTTGTTGTCTGTAGGCGTGGATATCTTACCATCATGAAATCCGTCTGCTTGTTTGCCTTCTATTATCGTAAAAAAAATGTTCGATATTTAAAAAACGTAACACGCAGCAGCGGTTAGCACTTTTGACAGTGACTGTACAAAACTGTTCATAATAGGACTTTGTTCAAACGTTAACGCGTCGCTGTCATGTCAAAATTCAAATACATCTACAGATTAGGGAACTAACAGTATGGAAATCGTGCTGGGCGGGTACGTCGAACACATGTCGGCGAAGGTATTGTTAAAAATGTCGGTATTATACAAAACCGGCATGTGGAATCGATTACAGATTACATCTAGAGCGTACATTAAGCCTACTTATAACATTGGTAAGAATATTAAACAGTGCCTTTACTACGAGTTACGTCGAATTTACGTATCGAAATCATTTTTGATTTGACAATTTATAGAAGTGAAAATTTCTTCAGCGGCGTTGCGCACTTTTTTTGGAATGGATAAAAACTTTTAAACTCGCGTCAAGACACGTGACCTGATGCAAATTCGTAAGATGAAGGTTTAAGAGGTGTAGGAGAGGAAGTATCACCCTCTCTTTCGACGGCGTGGCCAAAATGTATGCCTGCTCCTGCTGTTTCATTTAGACGGCGCAGGGCGCATGCGCGAATGTTGTGTTGTCATGTTTGTGTACGACAGCGCAATAACCACATTTACCACATAAATGATAGTACTTTCATACTGATAATTAAAGCAATTCATGCAAAATTATTCCCTAACCATTCCAAAATATCAAAAATGCACAACGTTAGTATTCAAGGTTTCACTTCTGCCGGCACTCCCGGAGTGCAACTTGTCGTTTTTTTTCTCTTAGTTACCAGTATACGCTGTTCGAAGGCGAATATAGGATCGTATACTCATGGTAAGGGCACAGTTTTAAAGTAAAAGACCAACTAGCAGAAAGATTCCCTGATAAGAAAGACATTCGTCGTCAATAAATATGATTATTTTAGTTATTCTTGTCGACATAACGTCATGCTCACTACTGTTTGTTTTGGTTAATACAGTAGGTTGATCGGTAAGCTTAACCGATCGGAAACGCAAAACGTTTTGTTAAATACCCCTTTGTTGTCCTTAAGGTAAAGGATTCTTATGGTAAGGAAATTCATCTTCTGGTTTGTCTTCTTCAACAACAAAAAAAAAACAAATATGAACTTGACAATGGCGAGCATTGTAGCGGTAATTCTATTTATATTTGACTTATTTTACAGAGGCTGTTTCTTTAACCTTGATTTGATTGCAGAATTGTCGAATTTACTTTATCAAATATCACTTGTATTTTTAAATAATCTCTATATGTTATATGAATAAAAATCAATTGATGTTTGTTTGTTTCGCTTAAACACGGGAACGGATAAACAGATTTGGTTAATTTTAGTTTTGAATAATTTGTCCAGGGAATGTTTAAAAGATAAGAAAAAGGGAAAAACTGTGACGAAACTAGCAAAACAATATTTTAAGTTTTCCCATATACACAGAACGGGTGGAACAGCTAGTATTTTCTTTCAAACTTTATGTTACTTTAACGTCAGTTAATTAATATTTGAAAAGCCCTGTTGTTTCTGAGAGAAATCGGCTGCCTTAATAAGTAAAGGGTTAGTAAAAAGGCATCATGGAAAAATTAATGTTATTTCAAAATCTAAAGTGTCAAATTATTACAGAAAATAATTCACTTTTTAATCTCACAATTGGAATTAAACTTTCACAAAACAAACCTTAAATTTAATCACATTTAGCTCAAAGCTTAAATTCCTGATTGTTTTATGAAAGCGTTTAACATTTTCTAGGTAACGTATTAGAGAGGTTCAAATGAAACAATAATTTTGTAAACTTGTTTCAGTGTTTTTGACATTACATTATTAGTTTTTGTTTTAGGCGAAAAAATGGTGACTGTTTTCAAGGTTCAACTGTATTTATATAGACTGCGTGTAACGGTTGCAAAATTGATTATTATTTAAGTAAAAAGAGAAGTGAATTTTCAAAACTTGAAAAACTTTTGGTTTTCAAAATTCAACATTAATAATCCCCTATACTAAATACCAAATTGTCTACCACAGAGTAGCGTTCTGAGTCCATTATTGTTTCTTATACGTATTAGTGATATTCATGAAAACAGTCAAACCCTACATACAACACAATTTATTATGCACCAAATAGAGATAAATTACAAATATAAAAAAACATGTGTATGTCGCAAACATGCACACGATACGATAACGATACTGAACTTTCAAAACATAAATAGCTCTAAACCTGAAATTAATGAGGCTCCTAATAACCGTGAATATACGATATTATTATTATTATTATTACTTTATAATAATAATAATAATTATAAAGTAATTGAATGGTTAAGATATGATAAAAGAAATATTAACGAATATAAATGCTTATATTTGAATATGATAAACATACCTTTAATAATTAAAGAAAGAAGTAAAGTATAAGAGAAGATAATTTGGATAATTTGTTGTGGAAAGGTTTAATTTAAAAAATATGTAGAAATTATTATTAGAATACCTAGTTTAAGTTTATTAACTTGTACGTTTAATCAAGTTTACCTTCAGTGATATTAAAAATTCACTGAATACAGAGAAGTACTTAGCTAGAAATCTAGCTTTAGTCTTTGTTTTTGATCTTTAATTCCGTTAAACTTCAGCAAACTTTGTAACCAGATCCATTCACGTAGCGTTAAGCTGGAGCTCACGTATTTAGCCACGGTTAAATAATTCATTCCCTGGAGGGAACTTTCACACAGCTTACTCAACATTTAAATTTAATACTGACAAGTATCCTTCTGTTCGAATTGAAATGAAAATCCTACATAAATGAGAAATTACGAATTTAAATTTTTACAAAATCATTACCAAAAATAATATAGCCACATATTTCTTGCTCTTGATATTTGAAAAACTGCTAATTTTGCGCCATTGTCATATAATCAAGCAGATAAACTTCAAAGCTAAATTCTGTTTCGAAAATGCTTCAAAGATAGTAATGGTGCGTTAGCAAACTGTGACGTGAGGAAGCCTATTGCCTACATTCAAAGTGAAACACAACCGTACTAGAAGGAAAAAGTAAGGTGGTGCTCCTACTTTAGACCAGTTGTTCCAAAACTCTTCCAGCTGGTAGAACTATGCAAAAAAAAGTATCTTGACGACCATATCCCCGTAGGGACAGGCAGAGGCACAACCAGGGCACCCACGATTAGCCGAAGATACTAAGTCCCACAATGTGATAGGTGGCAAGCCTATCGCCAACCGGGCACCTTTCCAATCCCGAGCAACATTTTTTTAAATTTATTTTTATTTAATTTATTTTTTATAAAATTAGGTAAAACCTTGATATGAAGGTTTGTAACCTAATAGTAATCTGCCTGAGAAGGTAGTTCCAGGTTGTATGAACGTAAAATTATAGAGACTTTGCACTTTGTAGAAACATACAGTAGACTTGAAGACTCTTGAAGAAAATTGAAGAAAGGGTTAAAGGTAACCTTTAACCCTTTCTTCAATTTTCTTCAAGAGAATTAAGTCAATTGTACTAAGCTATCTGTACAAAATAAAATACCAAGTTAAATAAATTGAGCGATTAGCAATTGCATACCTTTACAAAAAATCAAAAGTAATATTCCACTCAGTTTAAAAGGAAGATGAATTAGAAAGCCCATTTCTTAAAAGAGTCGGTCATTATCCCTAAATATGACACGAGTGCCAACCAAATTATGTAAATTCAAAGTCGACAGCAGGAAAAGATGGGCAAAATGTAAATAATGAACTTGACGAGTTGGTGAATTTAATTATGTACAAATAAAATAGGTCAAATTTCTGTTTTAACTAGACTTAAAGAGGGCACGATGAGAGTTCCAGATTTATTAAATAAAATACGACACCCGAAACTTTCGTATTCAGGGTTGGAGCACTTCCAGTTGCCGCATTTCTGTGGTACAAAGTTTTTCAAGCTTTCAAAAAGCGAGACTGAATTCTGCGGAGTAAAGTTAGATCAGTCTGTACGTCGTACTAAGCTTCTACTTTTAACAAAATTGGAGTTGCAGGCAAAGATAGTCCAAGAGCTGATGAACCATGTGGAGTATCTGCATTTGTAACAAAAAAATCTGATGAATCTACCATGAATAATCGTGATTTCGACCTTGAATAATTGTTTGATCTTTTTCTATTCCTGCTGACATGAAGGTAGTGCTCCTAGTTTTTTTTTCTGTCTAAATGACAGGTATATGGCAAGTGGTTTTGACCAACCAAAAACTTTCAGACGAAGTTATTGTAGGAGAGCAGAGATTATCCCTCTATACATGTTTTTTCTTAAAAACTATATGTCTAAAATAAATCCTTAATCTGGTTTTGAATTTTCATGTTTCAAGTAGGCTTGAAAAGAATTGGAACAACAGAAAGTAGTTGACAAATATTTTTTTTTGAGTTGTTACATAGGACACTAGCAGGCGCTTCTCCCGATCGTAAGAGAACTGTCGCCAATACACATGACATATCATGTTTTTAATTTTTGATTGATCATTGATGATTTAGCAACTACTTAATATAGATGGTAAATTGGTGAATTTGTTCCAATTGTGACAAGTTGCATGTTCCATTATTAGATCAAGTCTCAAGACTATGTTGCGTTTATGAATAATAGGATTATTATTAAATTTAAAGGCTTCACTTACAAAGTTGCGCAAGGCATTGACATTAATCTTTTTATTATACTTGCAAGCAACTTACCCGGCCCATATTTCACTTCATATATTTACGTCATAGTTTTTTTTAATTTCAAAAATATTCAAACACTTTTTAACTAAAAATATTTAAGAAGGTATAATTTGGAACAGATTCTGTCTTACTGGAAGTGTTTTAAAAGTTGAAAAATCCCAAGCTAAAAGTTTACACGTGTTTTTGTTTCATATGTTCGCTAGCTCTCCACCTAAGTGCATCCAGCACGTGACGCATCAGTCTGGCCGTTTGTGTCTGTGATACGTGAGTGGATTAGGTTTAATTTTTATGCAATACTGTACGAAGGGCATTCGATCCTTGGTCTGTGTTATGCATTCACAATAACATTTAGTCATCACAAGTCTGCGGTTTATTCCAAGTCTGATATACGTGATAAGAGACTAAAGTAGAACCATCTAGTAATATATTTGGTATAAGGTCACAGTGAAGATCCGTCTAGTGATATATTAAGTATAAGTTCAGAGTTAACCACGATAGGTCAGCTGCATATTAATATTTTTTTTGCGAACAAGCACACGGGTCTCCTGATGGTAAGAGACATCCACCTCATCAGAAAAGGCGGTAAGAAATGGAAGGCCCATTGTGCTAGTCTATCAGCTACACTACCCTCCGAACTGAAACCTGTTGCTTACGACATCGTACATAATATGTTAATGTGACTTTTATGATTATGGATGGGAACTAAAGATTTTGCCTCAATAAAAGGTATCCTAAATGGGAAACCGGATTTTAAGCTACTTACACCCAAAATTTGGTAAAAATCCATACAGTTATTTTTGCGTAAAAAATGGACAGAAAAACCGACGAAAAATTTTGTGATCCTCGTTTGTATTTTTTACGTCAGAACGTCAATCAATAATTAAAAAAAAATGTAATGTACACATTTGATTTCAAAAATGTAAAGATTGAAGTTGATGTAATAAATAAAACTAATGAAATGAAATGAAAAAAATTTTGTTTGCGGAATATCATCATCATCATAATCATCAGCCGGAAGACGTCCACTGCTGGACATAGGCCTCCCCCAGAGAGAGCCACAAGTCACGATTACCAGCCGCTTGCAACCAGCGACTCCCCGCGACTTCGACCAGATATGTGTGTTAAAAACTTGTTACAATTATTTAAGTATTCTTGACTTTTTAAAGAACGAAGTGATGTGACTCCATCAACGTCTAGTGGAATAGGTCAGTTAGAAGCTAAGTTACGAGTACTCTCCTACTTCAAGTCAAAACTAGGTGGTAAAGTGATGTGCAGATGCTCACCCTGAGTAGTGCATCCGCTTTACTGATTCCTGCTGTATTCTGCTGCTGCTGCAGGTAAGGTAAATGAAAACATGAGACATAGAGTCGTGTTAATCTATAAAATTTAGGTAGTCATTAGATATAGATAACTTAAGACACTTTTAAGATTATGGCTATAAAATTCGCATACCAGTAACATCTATGGTGTACATAAGCGACAGGTCTCCGTCATCATCAGGAGAGCATATTGTTTTAGTGTGCTTTTTATAACATTAAGATAAAACTTACTTGTCTTAGCGTCAACCTCTTAGCAGAAATTGGTAAGTAAAGATGGGCAATAGTTATCGATATTATTCCGTATCGACATAATGTACCGTAACTTTAAATCGATATAAAATTTTCGATACATAACAAAATTGATTGCATTGCTTGCTTTATTAAGTACCATTTTTATGATAGTCAAGATATTATGAGCTAGGTATTCACAGTAATTCTGCTGCGCATCAAGTAAATTCGTTTGCTATTTTTTAATGAAACAAAAAGAATAGAGATGTAACATTTTCCAGACACGAAAATTTGTGTCATTTTTATACTACCTATTCCGAGGTGTAGATTTAAATTCTGTACCAGCTAATCTGGCAGCACGAAACTTCTATTGTCTCTTTCTATTACTATCGTTGAAAAAAGATAGCGATAACTTAAAACTAGGTTAGTGAGTGCAAAACGAAATTATCACCTATGTAAAGGACAACAAACTTTTGGAATTGTTTGACACAATTAATTATACAACGCAAAACATTGTAACGTGCGTGTAAACAAATTATAAAGCGGTTTAATCTGAACTTCTAGAACTAAAGCGGGGCGGTCTCTTGTTGACAGAGGGGTTTGAGTACTCGCTTAACTTTACCAACTAGCCACAAGGCTCCAACTCGATTCCTGAGGGGCAGGCTGTAGTGGGTAAAACATAGTTGTTTTTGTATTTTTTAGGTACGGGTGTTTAATTAATTACTATTGGGATTTTTTTAAATATTTTAAAACACTGAAATCGTTGCCTCACGCTCATAACATTTATGCTTGATAGCTTAATTACTTCCGGGTAACATTATTTTAAATTATTTTTTGGATTGGATACGTGCCAGGTTGGCCACCTATCACATTGAGGGACATAGTGTCTTCGGCAAATCATATTTTTTTATTATTATTTTTATGATATATTTTTCATAGGTGCCTTGATTGTCCCTCTGTCTACCTCTTCGGCGATATGAGTATGAAGATAGATTTTTTTTGTATAATTTGTCCTGGTACATTTATTTGTTCTTATTTTTAAGGCATATAGTTCCGTTTTTTGAAGAAGATATATATCGATATAAATCGTTATGATATATCGTTATCTCGATAAAGTTACGATTCATATCGATAAGTATGTTTTGTCTTCCCTAAACTGGAAAGTGGATGAAACATTTATAATCATTTATTTTTATACATGTTCTGAATTTTTTATCGAGTGAAGGAATGTTTTGAGCGTGGCATTTTAGAATGCTATGTACGTGAGTGAATACAAAAGTGTTCATTATTATTGAAATTATATTAAATAAGTGAGCAGTCTTGCCTGCTTGTAATTTGTAATGGAGTAGAATACATTAGAAAGAGTAAGTAGATATCTTCACGCCCGTATCTGAAAGAGAGGTAGGTATAGGTACAAAGCAACCAGGAATAGCCAGAAGGACTTAGTCCCACAATATGATAGGTGGCAAACCCATCGCCTAATACACATTTATCTATTACCGGTGGATTTATTAGAAAATTGAAAAATTTGAACCCGGTATAGACTTCTGGACCACAGATATACACTTATTAGAATATAATAGAAAGCGTTTACTACCGACTTCAAAAAAAGGAAGAGTTTAAATCATGTTTGTCTTTTATGTTTATAACTAATTTTATGTACTTTTTACCCGTGTCGGACTGGGCCAGCAATATCTATTATATTATACCATATGCCTCTCTGCCATATAGCTCGAAAGAAGCATCAGAGTCAGAAGGATCATATGAAGAGAGCAACCAAGAAAATTGTAGAGAAAGTGGGAAAAACCACACTTCAATTTTCTCCATACCAATTGTTAGTAGCTGTTAATGTCAAGCAATAAGAAGTTCGCCAGGTCGGCTAGTGTGAAATAAAAACTCCTTAACGTTACGATTTTGTTACGATAACAGCCATGTACATAAATGTATGCCTTAGCTCTTAGAAAACTTTACTTTCTAGAAAGATATCATTTTTATACATCAACTAGCTGACCCAGCAACCTTCGTATCGCTTGACATTAATGCTTAGACAGTAGCGCAGTCTGTCGGATCCGATGTGAAACATTCTAAAATCAACAACTACTTATTATTAAATAATTAATTAAAAAAAACATTTTCCAGTGGACCAAATTGTGAATCTAAACCATTCTCAAATTCCCTAGAACACATACAAAAAGTTTCATCGACATCGGTCCAGTGTCTAGGAGTTCAGTGACATACACACTCACAGAAGTATTTTATTTATATATATAAAGATGGAGGGTGTGAAAAGTGCAAAGAATTTTCAAGGAAAGTCTCTCATTTCCCGCTCAAGATTAAATTGGAATCCAGTTATCAACAGAAGTAATCTAGTTGTGAGGAGCTTTCAATTGTCTTAACGATTGATAATGTAAGCTTTCATTCTTATGAAGGTACATTCGATGTTGGGATGTGACGACCCCATCCATCCGTAATAATCAAGTAATTTAGGTAACTGGATCACCCATGCAGTCAATCATAAAGAAGAGATATGTGACAGCTCTCTCTGATGTCTAACGTCTGATTTTGATACGTTGATTCCTTTTTATATATATACAGGTGATAACGTTACCGGGATTAGATATGTGACGGGTTGACGATAGGCTTCCCACCTATCACGTTGTAGGACTTATGCCCGGTTCATATATTACAAAAACGAGTCATTTTGATTACGAATGGTAGTATTTTGTACGCTTAGTAAGATTACTAACAACGGTTGCTCGTTTTCGACTATTGATTCTAAACATTTTTTGAAAATATTGGTAACGCTCTGTTACTTTTGAACAAACTACGAATGGTTTAGCTGACGGATTACGATTCGTTGATTATAGGAACCGGGCATTAGTGTCTTCGGCTAGTCATGGGTGCCCTCTATACCTTCGGGAATATTTATACCGCTTTACATATTACTACTATCTCAATATAAATGCTCGCCACTGTCATGTTTCAGACTGGAAGATCATATCGCGTAAATAGTTTAATATCCCAGCCTTTAGTCGACGATGTACTTTTTTTAGATCTATAGGCGACGCATATTTCTTGTAATTAACAAATCAGTTTGCTTATTTTTTTAATCTAAGATTCACAATGTTATTCGTTACTTAGTAGGCAAAGACTATCGATTGTCAACTTTCACCACCATATTTCTTTTTCCGCCTTATTTCATCTCTTCATACAAACACATCGGTTTCCGAGACCTCGGAAACTTACCTTGGAAGAAAATCCAAGACGTTTGATAGCGTTATTTAAGTGGCAGTTTACAAAGTTTTAGATGACTAACGTTTCATAAATCATAATAATGCAATGAGCAAAGCTCTGGCAATAAGCGCTTTTACAATCTTCACTGAGGTAAATATTTGCTCGCCACGAGATCTCTTTTCAGCATTATCGGTACAAAATCGAGCACACTAATCAGTTGTTTATTCGGAACTAGCAGTTTCACGCAGCTTCGCCTGCGTAACTTGGCTTCTACTTTGGATGAAACAAAGCCTATGTCACTCGTGGGTAATGTAGATTTTGAATGGTGAAAGAATTTTTAAAATCGGTCCAGTGGTTTTTGAGCCTATTCATTACAACCAAACAAACAAAGTTTTCCTCTTTATAATATTAGTATAGATGTTGATATTTAAGCATATTAATTATTTCATTTAATTTTGCAAAGAACTAAAAAATCATAAAATTTTCTTGCCTTTTTATTACCTGACAGAAAGTACCTTACCTGTCAAAGTTTTTCGCGAAAAAAGTTTTAAGTTTATATTTTTCCTATTATCACCCACCTGTGATTTTTTTGTCAAAAAATGCATGATTTTATTTCCTCTTTAATACCTGACTGAAAGAGAGGCGAAAAACTTTAACGTGTCTCCAACATTAGATAATTTTTAAGCGAAAAAAATGTTAAGTTTATAGTTTTACTGTTATCACCCGACTGGTTTTTTTTTTGCAAAGAAAAATATAGTAAATTTTCTTTTCCCTCTAATACCTGACGGAAAAAGAGTGGCGATAAAGCGAGTGTCTTCAATATTTGTTAAAATGTTTACGCGAAAAAAGTATAAAAATTTTATTTTTACTACTATCACCCGGCTGTGCCAGACTTCATGTTTACAAATATAAAGCTAACGAAGCCAGACACTTGAGGAAACTCAAGCGACCATCGTGATAAAAATTCAGCATAAATCTTACTAGATACTTGACACTTAAACGCTAGAAAGAGCAGCATTTGCCAAATAACTTACGAGCGCACCGTTTTCTTGAATTTATTACCGGAACTTAATGTCATTTGCTCCTATAACAATGTGTTTGCGTTGCCTTTAACTATGTAAAGCTGGGTATACACGTATAAACATTGTTACGAACGTTAAGTTTGTACGCACGAACGTGAGCAGTGAATATGGCTGTGACTTACAGTATTATTTAGGTTTCAAGTTAGTGAACTACAAAATGACATGTTCTGCCACTAACGGCCTCTTATACGTTTCTGAGTGAAATTTAATAATGAGCTTAACTGGGAAATGTAAAATCTTTTAACCCTAGTTAGAAGCTAACTCAGGGTTTAATACTTAACTCAGGAATCTGCAGTTGGTCTTGAAGTCAAGACTCTGTTATTGAAAGAAAGTCAAAATCGCAGTCAACTTAATTTAACATGCCCAACTTTGTACCAAAATACAACTTCGTATTTCCAAAACATCAGATTCATTTTTTTTTGGGAATCGCGTAGTAAGTCATTCAAAAAGCATAAACGATAAAAACACATTGTCTCTAGAAAGTAAATATTATGGTGTCAGGTTGCCAACGTATGGCTATTTAGATAAGATATTAATCAGCTTTCTTATTTCGACTGGCTGTCACAATCTCAATAAAAGAATACATTAAAAGTGAGCATAATAATTGTTATTTGTTGATTGAATGATTGACGATTAGTTGCAACTACAAAGTAACAACTACATTAAACTTTAGCTTTAAAAAAAACAATATAAAATTAGCTGTCCCGGCGAACTTCGTTCCACCCGCTCCGTTTGTATGGGAAGATTTTAAATGTTAGTTTTGCTAGTTTCCTCGCAGTTTTTCCTTATTTCTTACCTTTAAAACCTTCCCTGGACTTCTACAAATAATTAAAAACCAAAAGGAGCCAAATCGGTACAGCCGTTCTCGAGTTTTAGGGAGACTAACGAGCAGCAATTGATTTTTATATATATAGATAATACAAAACAATAAGATTGCCATTTAAAAAAATGTTATACTCTATGTGACTTTTCACTTGAAAAGTCACATAGAGTATGACTGACTTCAGTTAACTATAAATGTATACGTTAGTGTGTACTCGGCTTTACAGTTGCTACGGTTATCTTAGCTTCAAGAGTTGTGTACATAAAGCGGTTCACAAGTATGGAGTGTTGGATGTGTAAGTAAGCGTAATAAGAGACGCTAGAAACGTCATTCGTATGTGTGTCCTTTGTGTGTTGGAAGTAATAAATTCATTAAAATGGAGTTCGATGTGTATACTGTATTATTATGTAACTGAGTTGAAGAAATCACTTTTCATACAATAGGACGTCAAAAAAACAAAGTCGCTTCCTCTGTCCCATGTCCCTTTGTATGCTTCAATCTTTAAAACTACGCAACGAATTTTGATGCGGTCTTTTAAATAGATAAAGTGATTGAAGAGGATCGTTTGTATGCATATTTTACACCCGTGCGAAGCCGGGGCGGGCCGCTTGTAATGGTATATAAATACGTTTTACCTATAGATATCAAACATGTAATTGTTACGTTGCCAATCTTTGGCTAGCATATTACCTTATTTTCATAAAAGCACTGGTTATATTATACAACTTACTGGAACACACCAACGGCGAATATTTAAGTATAAGATCGAGTTGTTGAAAAAGCTACCACTAAATGTGGTTTAATAACATTTATCATTATCTGTACATAGTTTTTTTTATGATATTGGAAGGCAAACAAGCAGACGCATTTCCTGATGGTAAGAAATTCACTCCTACAGACATCAATGGTGCGTTGCCAACCTGAGGCCGGGATGTTAGGCCTCGAGCAAAATATATCCGTGACGTAAACGTATCCGTGTACCTAAGAACCATCTCGATCATGTCAGTATTGTAATGAATGTCCTCATCGATATAAGTTTAGGATGTATGATGCAGATACACACACGCACATACACTCAGACAAACGTTGAGTTTATAAACTCCCTCTTTTTCGACAGAGGTCAAAAATATAATAACAAAATTCTGTACTATTTTTTTGACGATTTCATTGGCGTTTCGAAGTTAAGGATTTTAAAAAGCAAAAGAAGCGAAATAGAAAACCACAATTATGAGTAGCGATCCAAAGATATTATATTTTCTAACACAACTGTAATATATTTTCTTTTATTACACTGCAGGGTACCCTGGAGACAAATAAGTCTTGGAAGTGTTGGATGCCGTTACAAATTTAATCGAGAAAAGAACCAATTCACTGAAGTCACAAAAATAAAACGTTGAGCATGAAATTGATAAACATGATGAGATGTCTCAAATAGTTGAAATTCCTACGTGGGAATTTTCTGAGACTTTTTTATCCTACAATTCGTGACATAGAATCTTTGAGTAATTTAAAAATGACATTAAACTGTACTTAAAATACCAAAATGCATGCTGTTCCTGTGTCTTATTTTCTCTTCTCTTTTCTCTTTTTTACTAAGTGGCAGAGTTTCGTAGCGACTCGTCTGGATTGCTACCACCGCCTTGCCTATTCCTGCTGCCATAAAGTCAGTCTATGCCATTGACGTGTTTCGGTTCGAAAAATAAGGCAGCCAGTTAACTTACTTTTGCTCGAAGCCTAACATCAGGTTGGCAACACACCATTACTAACTCTGGTGTATCTAATTGGCGCGAATTTCTTACCATCAGGAAATCCGTCTGCTTGTTTACACTAAGCCCCACTTAGTGATAGGTGGCAAGCCTATCGCCAAACCGGGCACACATCCAATCCCGAGCTACATTTTTTATTATACAATTGAAAAAACCATATATTTATTTTGTTGCCCGACTCAAACGAACCCGGGACCTCATGAAGTCAAATCCAACACCTGAACCGCTAGACCACCGAGGCTAGAAGTAAAAGTAAACCGTTATCACACAGTTCGAGTGCAAGCAAAACATTGGATATTTATGTAACAGTGACAGAAGCAACAGGTGGTCCGGACCGTTGTACAAGCAAATTAAATAGAGTAAGTGTCTCCCTTAATATTATCGTTTAGCGTGTCTCTGTATTTTTAACCATCTTCGAAAAAGAAGGTATGTTTCTATGCTGTAGCTCGATCTCAATATTTTTTGGAGGTGTATTTCTATGCTATAGTTCGATGCCTATATTTTTTATGTATGTCTTTTGGTTTCTCTGTCAGTATGGTTTATGTGTAGAATATGTGTTTTAAAAAAGTTGTCACAAATTATTTAATTAATTTATACCAACACATTCTAGTACATTTTGGTATGAGAATACTTTAAAATCTTTAATTTTATATAAATAAATTTCTTTTTTTCAGGTGGTCCGGACCATTGAACAAGCAAATTAAATAGATTAAGTGTCTCCCTTAATATTATCTTTCACCGTGTCTCTGTATTTTTAACCGTCTTCAAAAATAGGAGGTATATTTCTATGCTATAGAATGCTTGTGTAGTCTAGCGATTCAGTTGTTGGACTTGACTGCATGAGGTCCCAGGTTCGAATCCCGGGTCGGGCAACAAAAAGAATATTGGATTTTTCCAATTTTCTTGGTTTAAGCATTGCTTTTGCCATTTTCCGGGTTTTCTTATCTTGAGAACCTTCTCCTGACACACACAACAAAAATATGTGGTAGAATACAATATTCGTTTATTGCGCTATCGTACACAAACATGACAATACGAACATTCGAGCAATTTTTGTATTATGAATCAGGTCACGTGTCCTGACGCGAGTTTAGAAGTTTTTGTTGTCACCTAGTAAGCCTATGCTCGCCTTTTACGAGCTGTCTGGCAGGAAGGCAGATGGTCTATTCTGCAAAGGAGCCCGGGCCAACGCGGGGAAAAGTATATTAAAAGAACAAAAAAGGCTGAATTGAAACATTTTAAATTAATTAATACAATTCAAAAGAAAATTATGAACTCGACAGTTACCATTTGAATTAAGCTGACTATATTAAAACATTCACTCCAAGGTTTTTAGAGTTCATACATAATTTTGTGCTGACGAAAGTCTAGACATTGATCTTTAATGTATATTATTTAGCTTTGTTTTAGTTGCTCACGACGACGTAAAAGTTTATTTTAATCATGAAAAGTAAATTATTCTAATGATTTCTGATTTATTTAATGCGCAACTACACTCAAATAAGAAAAAATTGCAAAACGTATTCTTCGCTAATAATAATTTAAGCTTAGTAAAACTGCAAAAAAAACAATTTCGATTTCAATGACGATCGCCTCGTTGGTTAAGTGGTTGGCGTACACGCCTAACTACACTGACTCCCTGCGAGGCTCTGGTTCGATTCGCGACGGGGACAGGCATTTGTGTGATGAACATTTGGATATCTGCATTTGGTCTGGGTGTTTATTAAATTTCTTTTGATATCTATTTGAGTATTTTTATGTTTTAGTATCGTTGACTAACACCCATAACAAAAGCATAACATGCTTATTAAATTATATTATAATTTGCTTACTTTGGGGTTAGATTAAATTTGTGTGACTTTTCTAGGGATATGTATTTATTCTTGGGTGGTAGATGAAAGGATTGCCAAATAAACACAATAAGAAATTATTGTATTAATTCAAAGACAGCGTTGAAAGAATTTCGACCAATTGGCGAGAACTAGTTAAAATTATTAGGCTAAAAATTCCACAATTTTTCTCAAAAATTTAATTCACCTCAGAATGTAATAGAATTCACTATCGTTCGGTTACAATGCTTTCGATGATTCAATTCATAGACGGATGCGGTATCTATATATTATTTTTTCTGCAAATTAAAACCGTTGACTTATGGGTAGCATCAGCATACTACTATATTACTTTGAAATTCATTTTTCTTTTGTATCTTTACGCCTATATCCCCGAACGGGCAGGCAGAGGCACAACCAAGGCACCCACAACTAGCCGCAGACATTAAGTCCGACAATGTGATAGGTGACAAGCCTAAATTCAAAACTTTTATTTTCTGTATTTTTTTAAAGATATTTGTACTGTTTTTATTTTTATATTTTATTGATTAAAGATTAGCATATATTCTTATTTACGCCAAACGTGACGTTACCTGAAATAGATAGATGATGCCTCTCTAGAAGACCGAATAGCTCATATTTTTATCGAAATATTGGTCGAATAAGAGACTCGGCCGTAAATTTTATCCATGGTCTTTACTATGCTTTTAACAAGTGACAGAACGACAGTAAAAATTTGAATATAGATGGCTTTGTCATCAAAGGGAATCTAAATGGGTGATATGAAATCTTTTGTGAGTTCCTGTCAAGCGTATCGACCACGAAGATACTAATAATGGACATGCAGTTCTCATTATAAGTCGAGATGTTTTAAATAATAGGTGATCCTACAAATTTAGTGTTGCGTAACATCGACAGACAATAATTACTTTTATAAGAAAATTAGTTAAAGTTTCGGATTTTCGTTTATGTTTCAATTTTTACATTTCTGTTCTTCATTAAGATTTTTCATAATTTTCTTATCCTTATCACAAATGTGAAAAAATATCTGAATCCATAGAGCCGTTTTCGAGTTTTGAGCTTAATATAAAAATGAATATAGTTGTAAACTAAAGACAGTCGAGAAAAAATATGATATATTAGGCAATTTCTTTAACAGTAAAGAAAGGAATTACAAATTTCGCCACGGGACTTGAATCCTCAGTAGCTCAAATGGTTAGATCATTCGTCGGCTTGAGACGAAGCTTACAGGTTCAAATCTTGTTGGGGCGAATTTTTTCTTTCTTTAAAATTTATTTATTTAAGAGAGACATTCTTAAAATACTTGCTAGTATGCCTTTCTGTGTTTTATCGGTTTGTCTGTCACAGCATGACAATACTAATAAACCAATTATGATCAGATTATCATCCAAAAAGCAGTTGATTAAAATTTAATTTTAAAAGAAGTGAGACATATCGCCCCTCGCATTACTAACTGTCCTAACTCATTAATTCGGCAATTTGAGTTAGGACTTCGAAACGATCAATATCTTCCCGAATTCGTTATCTATGATTTTCTCAAACTCACGTAATTTTACGAAGATTGGTTCTAAAGTTATTGACGTTTCTGTAAAGTAAAAATAGAAACGAAATTTAAAATGACCAAACTGAAAAAGTATGGTTTCTTCAAACTGTCGAAACTGAGATAAGAGAGTCATGCGAGGGACGATATTTTCCCGACTTCGCCAATCAGAAGAAGGAACAGCCAAACGCAGGCATTGGCTTAGAAAATTAATAAATAATTTGTTACCGCGAAATTGCAAATTATTTCCATTACTATTACATAATTTTTCCATCAACTAACAAAGAAAATTAACAAACTAATTTTGAGCGAGAATTTGCAAATTATTTAGTTTATTATCACGTAATACTTCCATTAACTGACCGCCTCGTTGGTCGAGTGGCTAGCGTACTCGCCTAACTGCATCGACGAATCGCGAGGCTCGGGTTCGATTCCCGACGGGGGCAGGCATTTGTGTGATGAACATTTAGATGTCTGCATTTCCGGGTCTGGGTGTTTATCAAATGTATTCTGGTATTTATTTAAGTATTTCTATGTAATAGTATCGTTGACTAACACCCATAACACAAGCATATAATTTGCTTACTTTGGGGTTAGATTCAATTTGTGTGACTTGTCCAGAGATTTATTATTTATTATTATTTATTAACTATCAAAGAAAATCAACTTTAAACTTTGTGTGCTATTTATTCACTTTATCGTTTCAATTTAATTTGATAATCGTATTTTAGAATATTAGTGCTAACTTGTGACGAAGCCGTAAAAACGACTGATTGCACTCCGGGAGCGCAATCAGAAGTGAAAACTTGAATATTAACATTGTGCATTTTTGATATTTTGGAATGGTTAGGGAATAATTTTGCATGAATTGCTTTAGTTATCAATACGAAAGTACTATCATTTATGTGGTAGAATACTATATTCATTCATTGCGCTATCGTACACAAACATGACAACACGAACATTCGCTCAAGCGCCTTACGCCGTCTAAACGAAACAGCAAGCGCAGGCACACATTTTCGCCTCTCCTACGCCGCGCCGGCTATTTACTATCCATCCCTCTTACGAATTTTCGATCAGGTCACGTGTCCTGACGCAAGTTTAGAAGTTTTTACCCATTCCAAAAAAGTGCGCAACGCCCCTGAAGAAGATTTTACTTCAATAATCTGATCATTATTTATATCAAAGTCTTATTTTTTATGTTAATATCAACTTCCCACATCCTCACATATTGGCTCCGTGGCACCGAGCGTGCAGCACGGTTGTCAATTAGTTACTGGGCGTCCGCTGCAGACGTGTTGAACGGAACACAAACTATCGCTTCTCTACTGTCACTGCACTCCCAAATGCTATTTCAGACTGTTATAAATTGGCCAATGTTCTTTATAAAGATATTATTGTATAAATTAACTATTGTGTTTATATTTGAGGGTAGAGACATTTTCAGTTTTTGTTATGACATTTGCTTATGAAAACTTTTAGCTGTTCGTACTTCGTCAGTGTAGAAAAGTTGTTATTAGATTCCCCGTAATATAGTTCTTTGAGGATTGTTTTTTTTTAAATATCCTATGTTTGAACTCGGATCATCAGCTACATGTATATTAAATTTCAAAAAAAAGCGACATTCAGATAGATAGACAAGCATAGATATCTAAGAGATACACAAGCAGGCAGTTATAGCACGTATGTAAGTAATTTGACACAAATCAAAAAAAATTATTGAGGGCAGTTTAGTGGAAACAAGAGTGATATGCATAATGGATTTACTAATAACTAAGCATTTCTGTGAGTAATATTGTTCTGTGCTAAGCATTTAGCAATCTAGAAGTACTTTGTGTGATATGTGTAAGGTCTCAATCTTTTAGGTGTAGTATACTAGTTCCTTTATGAGCAAAGAACGATCTCTGATTATGCTTTTGGCGTTTTTCGGTTTATTGATTCGATAGCCGGTGATTTTGCGAATATGCTAAGAGTCTTACCCTCAGGTTGACAACTATGACACTTGTTAATGTTTTTGTAATCACCTCTGTGGTCTAGGTCTAGAGCAGGGGTGGGCAAATTACGGCCCGCGGGCCCGATCCTGCCCTTGAGAGGTTTCAATCCGGCCCGCCGAGGGTTTTTTTTTAGAAAAACATGATGGTAATAAAAAAAATTTGAACAATTAAGGTACTGAATCGATAATTCAAACATATATATTGCGTATTTCATATATTAAGACTTCATAAATAGATTTTATTTTAATAAAGGGTTGTAAAATAAAATAAAAAATGCCTAATGTTATATTTAAACAACGTTTTATAATCGTAATATTTACTGCTATTTTTAGGTGTTTTAATAAACCGGCCCGCCTCACGATTAATTATAATTTACTGGCCCGCTACTAGATTTTTTAACTTACCGGCCCGCGTTCAAAAGAATTTGCCCACCCCTGGTCTAGAGGTAATGTATCCAGTATTTGGACTTGACTTCACGACGCCTTTAGCTCTATTCCTGCAAAATGTGTTCTTTTTTAGGGAACTTTCTTTTCTAGGGATTTCCCGGTCACAAATCACATTGTAGGACTTAATATCTTCGGCAGTTTATGGGTGACCTGGATATCCAGTGGCGG
>NJDD01005533.1:59699-87667 GCA_002245505.1 Calephelis nemesis
CCACTTCAGGTATACGGATGTGAAGATACTCTACTCTTATTTATAAACACAGCATAAAAGTATCTAGTTTCTTAACAATGTAATAAGACTCCACACCGACAAACAGACAGAAAGTGCGCAACTTCATTACGCTGCTTCAAATTGAAGCAACCCAGCTTCAAGATTTATTAAAATAGTAACATAAGACTAGGAAACTTGGGGTATTCTTTGAAATTGATCACTTTGTTGCACTTTCTTGCGAGATATCAAATTTAATCTGTTAACTAAGACTGAATCATAGCAACAAGCAGGCACTGTAGCGGTTTGAGTTCATGAGGCTTGGAAATTAGTACATCCACGTTACAATGTTACACCCACCACCCCTTACTTGTTATATAACACCCTGTATACTAAAACTGGGGTGGCCAGGATTTCTCGTTTATGGCAGATAAAATTGTAGGCATTTTAACCGACTTCTAAAAGTTTTGGTTACCACCGTAATTTTTGAACTGATTTTATTTCTATTTCTGATCTATGTAATGTATATTAGTAAATATAAAATGGCATATATGGTTCAAGATACATATTTTATATATAAGATATAAGATTTTATATATATTAAAAACAAATTAATACTATTAATTAGTTTGCTATATCCCTTTACAATTGTGTAGTTTTGTGGGTGATACCTGAATATTATGTATGCAAATATGGCTGTTGGTGGCGGAGTGCTACGTTGACATTCCACGACCAAATCGCGTGGGTATCATAAGAAGGTGCTGTCAAAAGTTACCAAAATATGCCTGTATTTTATAATAAGAGTAAGGAAGTGCCTTGTTTTTGCAACTCCGTAACAATCGATATTCTCTGCGTATATGTAAAATTTATATGTACTTGTGTATAAATAAATAAATATAACTGGAAAATTTACAAAAATTGAATCTAACCCCAAAGTAAGCAAATTATATGCTTGTGTTATGGGTGATAGTCAACGATATTAATACATAGAAATACTTAAGTAGATACCAGAACAAATTAAATAAACACCCAGACCCATAAATGCATGTCTAAATATTCATCACATAAATGCCTGCCCCCGTCGAGGATAGAATCCGAGCCTCGCAGTTGGTCGATGTAATTAGACGTATACGCTAGCTACTCGACCAACGAGGCGGCGGTTTATCTATTGGTTACTGAATCACGCGAAAACTATTGGATGCATTTTATTTTAATCGCTCAATAAAATAAATAATGAATCAATTAATTGTTCGTAGATATTTTCAACAAAGCTTAGGTCGCAAAAATCGCTCTGCACAGAAAAGCTGTGTCTGTAAACTGTACTGTACTGTGTAAACAGATTATCTCGGAAAATCCAAGAAGTTTGGTGACCCCAGCCGTTAACCAGAATAGAGTTGTGTCTTATATTAAATGAAACATTTGTAAGATTGCACGATAAACATGAATTTATTCAACAAATAGCAGATGCAACTCGCTAATGTTCTTTGTGAAATACTGTTTCAAGAAAATTATGCGATATTACACTATTTGTATTTATTATCTCAGAATGGGGGTTTTATTTAAATTGTAAATATAATTAAAGTGATGCAGTGTTTAAATAAGAGATGTTAATATTTTAGAAGCTGCTTATTTTTATAAAGAAATTTTGTTATAACTTTATTTACATATTTCTTTACTGTACACAAAACCACATGTTATATCACATGTTCATTTAAAAGAAATTGTGATTCACACTGTGTCAATACATAGAATAAAAATAATCTTCCTGTGCACGTGTCTCGTTTTCACAGAGTAAGCCAATGTATACAGTTTCACAATAAACTTCCCAATTATATGAAAGAACTTCCAATTAATAAGTTTAAGAAATTTATTAAATTGATGTTAAATGAAAAGGGTTATTGTGCCATTGCTAAATATTTAGCTGATAAGAACGCTTAGGATTAATAACTCCTTAGGCCAATCCCTTATAAATGTATTTTTGTTTTAAAATAAGGATAAAAAGCCAAGTCCGTTGAGTTTCATGCCGGATCTTTTAAGTGTGTAGCCGCGTTCCGATCCGGTGGTAGATTAAGTATTCTAAAGACGCGTCATAAGTGCCTCTTGTAGGTTAACGTGAAATAAAGATAATAATTTTGAATTTAAATTTGAATTATATATATATATATATATATATATATATATGGGTTAGGATAGGATAGGAAATTATTTCCTATTATATAACCATTTATTATATAAGAAATTATATAGGTTCAATGATACATAGGCCGAGATTATCTCTGAAACAGATTTCTTCTACCAACGTAGTATATATAGTCATTGTAATAAGAATATACAGTGTATATTATACACTGCAAAACATATTATTATACATTATTACATCAATAACATTCAGCAAATACAAAATAGTGGATGAGTCTATACTGTTATTATTAAAAAAATATTTTTAAAAGTTTAAAGTTCTCTGTAAATACTACATGTTACATCATGAACAACACATTATATTGTTTTAAAAAGAAATTTCACGCTTGCTAACTTTTATAAAAGTTCAAAGCTTACAGATTTTAAAGCTTACAAGGTAGGCGGACGCATGCACTTAAAATAATGAGAGAGGACTGTTTAATACGGGGCAAAAAAATAATACTGTAATAATCCTGTGCATTTTTTTAAATGTAATATTAACCCTAAACATTGGAAAAGTCTTAAAATTAATGTATCTTAATCTTTTAAATGTATTACAAGCTTTTTAAATTAATGATTTTTTAGTTGTTGGACTTGACTGCATGAGGTCGCGGGTTCGAATTTTTCTTTTTTTTTAATTTTTCTTTCAAAAGTTCTTTTTCTTCCCGGGTCGGGCAAGAAAATGAAAATTTGGTTTTTCTGATTTTCTAATAAAAAAAAGTTGCTCGGGATTGGATATGTGCCCGGTTGGCGATAGGCTTGCCACCTGTCACATTGAAGGACTTAGTGTGTCTTCGGCTAGTCGTGGGTGCCCTGGTTGTGCCTCTGCCTACTTCTTCGGGGATATGGGCGTGAAGATACTTTTTTTATTTTATTTTACAAAGTACCACGATCCCTGGTAGAAAGTGTCACTTCTGTTATTATTACAGTTGCCCATGGACTTCCATGGATTTTCCATGGTGGGAACTTCGTAAAATTTTCAAATATTCATATTTTTAAATGAAGTAACACTTGTACTGTTTTACATATCATTACGTGATAACGTGACGTGGTAACGTGATACGTGAAACAATACAAGTGTTTCTTCATTTAAAAATATGTAGAAAGAACTTACTGACGAGTTAAAGGTGGTTAAAGAGGATACTAAAGTCTATCAAGAAAGTCCTGAATATAGTTTGGGGAACTAAATCATTTCACAGTAATGACAACCCAGGCTTATTATCAAACTAACGTCAAACTACGAGTAAGTAAAATGAGTTGGAGTAGGTACATATAAAAGTGGTGTTAGAAAAGTTGCACTCAAGCAAAGCAGAATTTCAAGAAGGAAAGTTACTTTCCGACTAAGGCGATACTTACGGTCTAACAACTATATTAGGGGGTAGGTATATTTAATTAAAGTTATGTTTAATAAATACTCGTAACAGAGAAATAGTTATTTCTTCAGAGAAATGGATATTTATTTTAAAATCATCTATTCAAATAAAGATTTGATGTTATGTTTATTAAATACTCGTAACAGAGAAATAGTTATTTCTTCAGAGAAATGGATATTTATTTTAAAATCATCTATTCAAATAAAGATTTGAATAGATATTTGTTTGGATAATGGATATTTATTTTAAAATCATCTATTCTAATAAAGATTTGAATACATAGATGATTTTGAAATAAATATCCAATATAAAGGTATTATATTATTTGACAGTTTGGAACTCGCCTCTAAATTATATTGCGTTCTCAATGGTTTTGATCACTTAAGATACTTACTGATTATAGGTCAGGCGTTAGGTGATTAAAGACCCGTTTGTTTAATTGCCTTCCTATACCAAAATATGGTGAAGTATATTCAGTTAAAACCAAGTACAATATTTATCACTATCATATACATAAAATATTAAGCATGTAATCTGAAACGTTGGACTTAAAAAAATGTTGTGATACCATATTAAATAATCCTTAAATTATTTTGCTTTAATTAAAAATACTAGTGGTCGTCCAGTGGTCGAAATTCGATCAATATAAATTTTCATTATAAGTTATTCAATATAAATTAATTATTAGTACATAATGTTCAAATATTACTAATTCTTTTTGATAATGACACCATCTTTATTCATCAAGAACAACTACATAATTTGTTTTGAAACATTATGAATATACATAGTTTGCGCGCCATCTTGGGATCTTTTATCGTTATCAATATTTTTGTTTGTGTGTGTCAAATGCATGGCAGTATGTGTAATGTTTTATTTTTTGATTTAATGCACTTTATATGCATTATTATTGAAAAATATTACCGTTCTGTATTTCTTCTACACATAAAGTTTATGTGTGCCAAATATCATACTCTTCCGTCCTCGCAATTTTCTTAAAAGGGGTTCAAGTTTTTGCTTCATTTAATATTATCATTACCTAAGTATATTAGTTTTTTACGTAACACATACAATATCATATGTATTATGTCCACCATCCCCACATTTATCATGTCAAAGTAAATCAAACGATTTACCCAAACTTTGTTAACATTTCCAATGACATTTATCAAATTACCCGACCGAATAGCTCTGTACGTTACGAGAGCTTTAAGTGGATTGTGTAGCGAGGTTTTGTTATTAATAGTGCTTTTCGGAAAACGAATATATTGATTTTGGTATTTAATAAAACATTATTTTCTTTGTGCTGCTCTTGGCCAGTATACCGGGCTAATAAACAGTATATCGGATCTAGTAAATAGCTTCAAAAATATTGAGTTCCTTGTCACTAATACTTTAGGTTTAGTTGAAAGCTTTTTCAAATATCACTTATATTATTAATTTTCTTTTCTTGCAACGTATTTTTATTTTAACACTTCCCCTGTGCTTAGGTTAAGTTTCTATAAATTTGATTTTATTTTTTTTCTTTAAAATTTATATATCACTGATGTTGTTAGTTTACTAAACTATTTCTGTTGTCTGTTTAAAAAAAACATTTTAACTCGAAGTTAAACAGTCCTAAGCCAGATTTTATATTAAAGTAGCACTGAGATATTGAAATTCATTGAACTTTCAGTTCCAAAACTGTTCCAAAAGAAAAAACTGTTGACTTCTTTTTACAAGAAAAGAAAAAGCACGTTTTTGCCCACGAATGTTAGAAATTATTTTGTACGTACTTTTAATAGGAATAGAAATAAAACTTAATGTTATAGCAATACGTTTTGTTATTTATTTGTTTAATGAAAATTCCTTCACTACTTGGTTCTCTTAAATTGACAAAACAAGCAAAAGGCTTTCAGGGTTCGCGTGTAGCGATGTGTTTGCATCAATAATTTGTTTGTTGGCGGCAGCACACGGCTGGCTACATTAATGGATCTTTGTCTTACACGCGACGGAACATACCACCTTTCATCAAATGACTAGCTAGATTTAGCATCAATGCTCTAATAATCGCTCGAAAACAGAAACATGATAAGTAAAAAATACACTGTTTCTTTCAACAGCTCGTGAACAATCGGATTAAGCAGAGTATTATCTAAAATTGTAGTAAGACTTTAATTGGTTAACTTCCTTTTATTAAGGGGAAAAGTGTAATGAATATTATCTATGGATGTGCATACAATGATATTAAATTCGTTTGGAATAATTTAATATTTCTTTCAAACCGACTTTGAAAAATACATAAATTATATGTTCGACTCCTATATTTTTTCACAGTTTATTTGATTTTTCCGTCGTTTCCGAACCGATTTAAAAAAATCTTTTTGTATCTGAAAAATGCACTTCCGAGATGGTCCCATAGCTACCAAGTACAGGTCTGATGATAGAATTCCAAAAAAATCGAGGAAAGTGATTAAATCTTATAAACAAAGATGACTCATTGAAATGAATGTCTGTTTCTGTAGTTTGACTGCGCTTTAACTATTACTTTAATATTTGTGTTAACTACTTTTATCAATTTATGTTTAGCTTTTTTATATTATTTAAATACAAGATAATAAGTGCGTATTACAAGTTCAAGTTGCGATCTCTGCCACTTATTTTGTAACAAAATGCAATTTATACATTTAAAATAAATAGATACTGCATTTACTAATAACACATATGGACATATATCAATTAATAAATGTAAAATTCTTTGTAGATAAACGTGTAGACACGTAAACAAAATGTAATAATGAATCAATCCCAAAAATTTTCTTTTGCATAATGGCACTTAATCTAGTTGATTCTAACTTATTGATGATCGAACCGTTTACACACGACCAGAGACGCCACTCAGCGCTTTATCTTTAAAGTCTTTAATGTATTAAAAAAGAGCAAAGTCAAGAGCATTCGATTTGTTAACCAACCTTTGCTAGCGTCTAGACCGACTCGATTAATTTAACAGTCTGCTAGTTTAGAAGGAATCCAGTCAGATTTCTTAGAAAGTTTTGCGGAAGACTGCGATTGTTACGTTTTGAAGAATTGGATGTTGCTACCTGAAGTTCAAAGATTCTTTGAACCGTAAGTCTTCCATTTGAACAAATTCTTATAGTTGTGGTTCATTATAATAAATGAGCATTCTTTAAGAAATATTATTTTCCAGAGTTGGATTTCAGCTTCCGTTAACAATTTTTCTCATTATTAAGTTGTTTTTTGAATTCATCTTAATCTTGGGGCTTTCTTCAGATGTTACCGACTTTGCAGTTGGGAATGTTTAGAAATATTTTACCTTTTAGATAGTATTTAATTTATAATGACATCTTATTCTCTTTATTTCAAAACTCACTACACAGTTACAACGTTAGATCTTCAAAAGTTACTGACTTTGCAATTAGGAATGTTTATAGATATTTTACGTTTTAGATCTTAATTGCTGCAACTTTCTCAACTGATTTTAAATCTCACTACTCAGTCATAATTTAGATATAAGCTATAAGTATAGCTCCATAATCATTTTCACATATTAGTCAAGAAAAGTAGTTAGGTAGTGCCTTAGTGCTCCGTTATGCTCGTCTTGGCGGGACACTCTGGTGTCCCGAGATGACTATGTGTTTGCAAGCGATGTATTTGCAGCATCCAAAAAAATATCCTTAATTGAATAAACATGATATACAGATTTTTTAGATGATTACGTTTTAGGTGTTTCAAGGTTGTAATCCAAGATAAATTTATACAAAATTAGGCTAGTATGTCCAGCTTTTCACAAAAAAGTTGTGATATAAAATTATAAGGAAGAAATTATTGATGGTTCGTTATTATTTTAATTTTAATATTTAAATAACACCTAGCAATGTAAAATATACAGTGTCATATGTTTTGTGTAACAACTGCAAAAAATGATATTTATTTCAAGCAATTATTTATCTCAAATAAGTATGTCATTTAAAGAAGAGTATTTTAAAACCAAACTACCAATAATAAAATATGTCTTTCAAAACTTTAAAATTTATCTATGAATTGAAGAAACAAAAGTACGTAATATTATTAATAATAATTATGGAGCATTATTCGAAAAAAAGAAATTATTTATAATTGTATTAACTTACTACTAATGATGAAATAAAAACTAATAAAAAATGAAATCTAACTGAGTAATCTGTTTAATAAATACAAAAAAATACCAATGTAAAAAAAGTGTGGTAGAATCCACCAAAGGGGAATTTTAAATTTACCATTTCGCGTTTTAATACTTATATATTCCTACCTAATTTAGATGACTGGAAGTGTAAGGAAATTCCTATGAGTTTTACCTGAAACAAAAATAATATTTTTATTAATATAATAAAAGATTACAGTAGCCCAATTTTCAAATTTAGAGTTCATTGTTGTTATCATTTCATGTAGTATATTTTTTTTTATTTAATAACATTTATTATTCACATCTTAGATCATAGATTAAATTTCATTTTTCACCGTTAATAAAATATAAAAAAATTAGTAAAATACTCCAAGAACAATATTATTGGAAGCTTAAGATACTTGGTAGATATCGAGTACTATAGAACATATTATGTGCCGGACAACTATTGAACGTAGAACTTGTTCTAGTGCCCGGAGCTGGTAACTTATTCACAGACAAACCTCAGAACGTTGCTCCGTGCTTTAATTGAGAGAACTGAAGCCTGATCTTATAAACTAGTATATATATTAAGTTAAATCGTTTCGTGGTACTGGACTGAGTTCAGTTGTTTGTGATTGCTATCTACAAATGGAGTGAATAGAAGATGTTCCATTGTATTGTATGTATATCTCTATATGTGAAATATGAGGAGTTTCAAAAATAGAGCACAACAGTCATTTTGGCATGTCCCCACAAATCATATATTTTTTATTTCAAGTAGTTATTATTAATCACGTTGATTTATTTTGTAGTTAGTAAACAAACTTTCATACTTTTTCATTATTATAAATTCAAATTATTTAAAATAATCACTTTTTTATAAAAAAAATATTTATTAAAGTGAATCCTCATTTTCTTGTATATCCCCAGGTCGGATGAAACACTTTAAGTCAAATTATTCTGTTCTTAGTCTATGTTTTTTCTTGACTTGTTTTGTTATTTATGTAAAATGAAAATTATTTAACAGCTTCTTGGGTCCAGTTTTGCTAAATACTTAAACATTTTTAAAAAATGATTTAATGTTGCTTGTCCCCGAAGTTTTGAAATTCCGGACATTTCGATTTTGTTACCACAGTTTTAAATAGATTAACTACCAAACAGTTTTAGTTGTTATTGAAAAAAAATACAACGTCGACAGTAAATGACGGTTATTTAAAAAAACTTATATTAACTTTGTCTTCTTTCGGCGGTATGCGAAGGTTTGTGCAACCGGCTGAATCGAAGAAAAATTTATGGTCAGGTTTGTTATTCTAGTATATCTTACTATAGAACACATTTTTGTAAATGAATATCATACGAGTATATGTAATTTTCAGATGGTTCTTAAAATGTTTAATTTTATTTATTTAGAATTTAAATTGAGTTGTTACATTTTTTCGAATGAAAGTAGGTCTCAATATGTTACTTCCGTTTTCTTACTACATTTACCGTAACATATAGACGGACTGACAAAGTAACAAAACCGACAGCATAAAGCTTGGTCTATATTATATGATAAAGATAATTTAAACTTTGAAAAATTATTACTGTACTTTGTGATTTAAACACAGTTTATGAAAACGATAGGTCAAAAAAACCTAGGGCCGGCGCAACAATTTTGTTTATTAGATTTTTAAGATATGTAAAAATAATATTTAATAGTATTACTGCCTCCTCTCTGTCTGGTGGCTAACATAATTTATTTGCTAAAGTAGCTTTGTAGGCGTTCTTATTAAAATTTGTATTTATTCCATAACCCCAGGTCCCTCATAGGCTAAACAGATAGCAACAAGCGCCAAGCATCACGGTTTAAATAAAGCTGTCTTGATTCATCCACATTAATTACCCTTTTCATAAAAAACCCACCGATATTGGAGACTCTTATAAAACATACGTAGGATATGCTCCAGAGAAGGGTTTTGAAGAATTTTCCTGCAAAGATTGAGACAGAAGAGCAACTTTTTTTGCATTTTAGCCGGACTTTGGACGATATACCGCAGCAAGACTTAGATAACTAAATCCAAAGTATGAAAAATCGCTACAGGACCCTTATAAATGTCATGGGTGGGTTTACAGACTACTTATTTATCACATAAATGTTTAAAGTTTCTTATTTTTCACAGTTTCTTGAGAAAAACATTCATTGTTAGTTTTACAATTACTTGACGTTTTTTTCAATCTAAAATTGTTACATAAAAAACACAAAACAATAAGTCCAAAGAGGTTTTATAAAATTATGTTCATGTTAGATGTTATCATCAATAAATTTTGGGATAATTAAGTAAATTAAATGGTTCCTTAACCGGCTTGATGTGTTTATTTACCAGAAATGTTCGATACTAGGTACTCATAAAAAATGTTTGATTATAATTACATCTTTGTGAACTATGCCTTACGATTTTGTTACCGTCCGTTTTGTTACTGTCTCCTAAAAAATTTGCTAAAAGTCAAATATATTTGGCCCTTATCCACTAAATATTTAAAGTAAAACTGCATTTATTCAAATGAAAACACATTTACGATTAGCTGATTTAGTTCTTGAAAGGCTAACAATAATATTTTATTAGTAACATGAAAAACAAAATATGTTGTTTTTGGACATTGCGTAACAAACCTGAACAAAATTTCATCTTTTTGAGAGTTTTATTAATTTTATAAGCTTAATTTTATTGAATATAGATAGCAAAAGACCATATTGTTCCTAAATGTATTTTGGATTTCGAAAACCTATCATAGTTTCATTTATTTTGGATATTGAATATAGTAACAAAACTGACAAATTTATCAAACTTGTTGTCTTATTTTATATTTTTTTCCATTAATTAATGCAAACAATCAAAAACAAAGTAATATTTCTAAATCAATAAAAGATTTGCTTTCGAATCCCATTAAAAATATTACAATACATGGATGTGAAATTTTAAAGCATATTTTTTGACTGTTGTGCTCAATTTTTGAAACTCCTCGTATGTAATATCCCTGAACAAATTAAACAAATTGAATCTAACCCCAAAGTAAGTAAATTATATGCTTGTGTTATGGGTGCTAATCAACGATATTATTAGATAGAAATACTTAAATAGATACCAGAATGAACTTAAAAACACCCAGACCCGGAATTGCGGACATCTAAATGTTCATCACACAAATGCCTGCCACCGTTGGGAATCGAACCCGAGCCTCGCGGTTGGTCGATAGGCGTCTACGCTAGTCACTTGACCAACGAGGCGGTCAATTGGCTATTGCCCCCAACTTGGTACATATGTTTAAGTTACTTTTGTTGGTTAGAGATGGGAAAGTTTTTAGTTCTGACCTATAATACTACAAGCTACTACAAAAACCTTTTTGTTAAGCCTGTCGCCAACCGGTCACATATCCAATCGCAGGCAACGTTATTTTTAATAGAGAATTAAAAATATACATTTTGCCTGCTTTGTTTGCCATCTATCACGTTGTGGGACTTAGTGTCTTCGGCTAGTCGTGGGTGCCCTGGTTTTGCCTCTGCCTATATATTCGGGGATATGGGCGTGAAGATACCTACTTTGTTATTTTTTAATATTTTACATAAACTACACGTAGCGATAACTACCGCGCTTTGGCTTCTTATGATCAAAGTCGGGTAAAATTGTAAGAACCACGAAAGTTATAAACGTATTAGTCATTAAAGAAAACGACGGTTTGCACTCTGGGAGTGCCGGCAGAATAGAAACTTGAATATTAACGTTGTGCATTTTTGATATTTTGGAATGGTAAGGGAATAATTTTAAATGCTTGCTTTAATTATCAATATGAAAGTACTATCATTTATGTGGTAAAATCCAATATTCATTTATTGCGCCATCATACACGAACATGAAAACACGAACATTCCAAAAGTGCGCAAAAAGAAAATTAAAGGTGAAGAAGAAGAATGTGGCACCCTATACAGATATGATTATGTGCTAGGCGAGAAAATATCCACTAACACCATGACTCAAGTATCAGTTGTAGCAAAACAAACCAGTGAATATATTCGGTAATTAAATTAACTATCTCGTAACGTGTTATTCGGTTTTATGGTGGATCCATAAACCGAGGTATTTGGGGTGGAAACGTAAACTGTCAGGGCGGTTGTTACACTAATGTTGAGATATTAAGTAATCTACCGAAGGGTTTGCGGATCGATAACTACTGGTTGAAATAAATATCGCGACTTGAATGTTATAAGCTAGCTGTTTGCCGGCGGCTTTGTCAGTTTGAAACATTTACATTTGCAAACAAAATTGTATCCCCTATTATACATTTTTTTATGATATTGGATAGCAAACAAGCAGACGGATTTCCTGATGTTAAGAAATTCACGCCGCCTAGAGACATCAAAGGTGGTAATGGTGCGTTGCCAACCTGAGGTAAACCTGAGACGGTAAACTTACTTTTGCTCGAGCCCTAACATCCCGGCATCCCAGCAAAAGTAAGTTTACCGGCTACCTCACGCTCCGAACGACGTTATGTCGGCAGGAATAGGTAAGGCGGTGGTACCAATCCGGGCGAGTCGCTGCGAAACTCTACCACCTAGTCAGATGTCACGGTGTTAGTGACGGTGAGCCTATGCTATGCTCGCCTTTTACGACCCTTTTTTGATACTCCTTTGGGAGTTTGTTTTAAAAAAAAATAGCCCATAACTGGAATCTGCTATACGCATGACAAATTTTATTAAAATCGGTCTGCCTGTTGCTCTTTCACAGCTAGCGGTGTCGCTATGAAATAGCAACAGACAGACGGACAGAGATATATTAACAACCAATACTTAAGTTGGCAACGCACTTTTGTGTACAGATTTTTCTTACTGTCAAGAAATCTGTTTAATTGTCTGTTTTTAACTGGCTAACACTCTGTTGTAGCTTGACCAACAACGAAAATTTTTTGTGATTTCGAGGCGATCCCACATAAGTTTAATTAAAATCTGGTCAGCGCTTTGTGAGTTATACTTAATAATACATAAACGTTAACGTAGTTGTTAAACTATCTCGTAACGTGTTATTCGGTTTTATGGTGGATCCATAAACCGAGGTATTTGGGGTGGAAACGTAAACTGTCAGGGCGGTTGTTACACTAATGTTGAGATATTAAGTAATCTACCGAAGGGTTTGCGGATCGATAACTACTGGTTGAAATAAATATCGCGACTTGAATGTTATAAGCTAGCTGTTTGCCGGCGGCTTTGTCAGTTTGAAACATTTACATTTGCAAACAAAATTGTATCCCCTATTATACATTTTTTTATGATATTGGATAGCAAACAAGCAGACGGATTTCCTGATGTTAAGAAATTCACGCCGCCTAGAGACATCAAAGGTGGTAATGGTGCGTTGCCAACCTGAGGTAAACCTGAGACGGTAAACTTACTTTTGCTCGAGCCCTAACATCCCGGCATCCCAGCAAAAGTAAGTTTACCGGCTACCTCACGCTCCGAACGACGTTATGTCGGCAGGAATAGGTAAGGCGGTGGTACCAATCCGGGCGAGTCGCTGCGAAACTCTACCACCTAGTCAGATGTCACGGTGTTAGTGACGGTGAGCCTATGCTATGCTCGCCTTTTACGACCCTTTTTTGATACTCCTTTGGGAGTTTGTTTTAAAAAAAAATAGCCCATAACTGGAATCTGCTATACGCATGACAAATTTTATTAAAATCGGTCTGCCTGTTGCTCTTTCACAGCTAGCGGTGTCGCTATGAAATAGCAACAGACAGACGGACAGAGATATATTAACAACCAATACTTAAGTTGGCAACGCACTTTTGTGTACAGATTTTTCTTACTGTCAAGAAATCTGTTTAATTGTCTGTTTTTAACTGGCTAACACTCTGTTGTAGCTTGACCAACAACGAAAATTTTTTGTGATTTCGAGGCGATCCCACATAAGTTTAATTAAAATCTGGTCAGCGCTTTGTGAGTTATACTTAATAATACATAAACGTTAACGTAGTTGTTAAAGTTTCGAGAAACGTTAACGACGCTTTATTTATTCGAGCTCTCCCGGAGTGAGACCTGTCGAAAAGAGAAGTATAAAATCGTGACGTAGTACGTAATGATCCGGTTTTTTTGCAATTTTACTGCCCCTAAAATATTTGATTCGAAGATCTCCCTCTGTAGATCTTTTACTGGTGGTAGAATGCTGTATAGCGACTTGCCCAGTAAGGAAACCGCAGCCTTGCCTATTCCTGCCACCGTAATGACTACCACATCTCATTTAGAAGGATAGAGTAGGGTAGTCGGTATACTTATACAATAGGCCTAACATGCCGGCCTAAAAAAGCTCCGGTCTCTAGAGGATAAGACAGCTTCGCACATTTAACATCTATGATGTCTGAATACCACTATTGTCTTCTATCATCATGTGAGACGTGTGATTGGTCACTACCTTTTCTCAAAAAAAATGTGTGCCAATGGTGCGTTGCCAACCTGAGCCTCGCTGCTGAGGATTTACAAGGGAAACCGATTGTCAAAATGATTTAAAAAATATTTTTTCTTAGTAAACGAAATCTGGAAATAAAAGCTGACACTGAAACCCTTAGCGTGAAAATAATTGACACTTCACACATAAAATTCTTCCAAACTAAACCGGGGTAGTATTTTATATCCTTAAAGCAACCTATTCAAATGTCACCTGAACATAATATATGCGCCGTGCGAGATTTTATACTTCCCCAAATATTCCATTGTAGCTCATGTCGAAATGGCATACATAAATCCAGGGTAGTCGAGCGGCGATTACTCAGCTCAGCACGGCATGAAGCTATGCATATAACCTCCTATATATCATACAGTCTCGTGAAAAGAGAATTTTATTGTCTATGATTTAGGTACTAGACATAAACTTCCGAATAGCTTTTCCAATAATAAAACGCTTTAAAACTTGAAAATCCTGTCAATAGTGTTACTATTAAGTCATCTAAGAAAACAAGAAATAAATAAATAAATATCCCTGGACAACTCACACAAATTGAATCTAACCTCAAAGTAAGCAAATTATATGCTTGTGTTGTGGGAAAATTTTAATAAAACTTCAAAAAAACGACATCGGTTTTAGTAATTATGTCATCCAAATACGTGAACTACCTATTTTTCCTGGTTTTTTTTAATAATAATAATAATACCCCTGGACAAATCACACAGATTGAACCTAACCTCAAAGTAAGCAAATTATATGCTTGTGTTGTGGGAGTTAGTCAACGATACTAATACATAGAAATACTTAAATATATACCAGAATAAATTTAATAAACCCTACCTAGACCCGACACCTAGACCCAGAAGTGCAGACATCTAAATGTTCATATCACACAAATGTCTGCCCCCGTCAGGAATCGAACCCGAGCCTCGCGGTAAGTCGATGTAGTTCATTGAGACAGACTTGACAATGTAACCAGCTTGTTCTCATGTCTATGAATTAGATACTAGACATAAACTTCCTAATAGCTTTCCCAATAAATAAAGCTCAGTAAAACTTGAAAAAACTGTCTATAATATTACTATTAAGTCGTCTAAATACCTTTTTCCAATGAAGTGTTTTTGTTTCAATTCGCTGGAAAAGGCTTTGGTAATGTCACAGCTCGAAGTAAGCGCCGTCAAATTAAAAAAGAATATTTAAAATCGGTTAACAAATAATGGAGAAATTAATTAACATACGTAAAAATGTGTTCACATTACTCGCAGAATCGACAACCGCTGGCGAAGAAAGGTTTTTGAGTGGCGGCCCCGCACCGGAGGACATAGTGTTGGACGACCTCCCACCCGGTGGACTGACAATCTGGTCAAAGTCGCGGGGAGTCGCTGTATACAAGCAGCTGGTGACCGTGACCGAGCCCTATGTCTAGCAGTGGTCGTCCTCGGATGATGATGATGATGACAAAAATTGTGTATTAAAGTACTCATGCAAAACATTAAACTTTCTTATGGCATCATTTTTCGTAGAGAGTACCTAACAGTAAAAAGTTTCACTTCAAAGAAAAGATGCAGGTTCTTAAGCCAGCTCACAGCTGCACGCCGATATACCGGCATGTGAAACAAAAATAATGCGAACGCAGTATGAAATTTGGCGATAACATACAGTGATTTTTTATGGAGTGAAACTAGAGGTCTTGAGCGTATAAAAGAAATATGATGGCAAATTTCTCTCAGACGTCAATTAAGAAGTTTCACTCCAAAAATATAAGAGTCCAAGACATTACTCTGCTTTTCCATAGAGACAGTGTTTTTCGCTATATATAGCAATATCGAACACATAAGGACAGCCGTGTGCTCGTCCCCTTTCTTATCACCATCTATAATATAAAAATGAATTGCTAAATGTGTTGGTAAGCGCATAACTTCCGAATGACTGGACCGAGTTGGCTAATTCTTTTTGTACTGTGTTAGTTATTACCAGGACAAGGTTCTTATCAAGAGAAAAACTGGGAAACTTGTAGGGAAAATGAAAAAACAATATTTTAATGATTCCCATACAAACTGAACGGGTGGAACGAAGTTCGCCGGAGCAGCTAGTCTGTAATATAAAAATGAATTGCTAAATATGTTAGTAAGCGCATAACTTCCCAACGACTGAAGCGATTTGCCTAATACTCTTTTTGTTGTGTTAGTTTTTGTCAGAAGAAGGTTCTTATGAAGAGAAAAACAGGGAAAATTGCAAGGAAAGTGGGAAATACAATACTTTATTTTACCTTATCTAAACTTAAAGGGTGGAACAAAGTTCACCGGGATAGCTAGTATAATATATAACCGAAGACATAGGAATGATCACAGCTACGGATTATACCGCAAATCTTAAAATTAAGGTAATCCGTATAATCCGACCAATATCATGATTAACCTACAATTATAATCCGCTAAGGATTATGTATTAGGGTTATTAAAAGCCATTGTTACCTAGATTTTCTAAAACAATAACTGTGAAGGTTTCTCCGTGTTGGTCCGGGCTCCTTTGCAGAATAGACCATCTGCCTTCCTGTGCCAGGCAGCTCGTAAAAGGCGAGCATAGGCTTGCCGTCACTAACACCGTGACATCCTACTAGGTGTTTGTAGGAATCCTTCTGATTGTAGGAAAAGAAATGATGATGTGGCAAAAAACAATCCGTGATGTGGCTTAAACTAAGCTAGTTTCTAAGGTAGTCAGATTTCAAACAAAAGACATCATAAAATCGATTCATTTGTTTAGCAGTTATGATGCTACAGACAGATTTACATAGGCACGTCTAACTTATAGAATGCCCCGTTTTTCGTCGGGGCTTAATTTGTATTAGCAAAAGCGAGTTTGTAGAAATATTTATGATTCGTTTTGTAAAGCTACTATTATAATTTAAAAAAATCAGCTAGCAAAACTTCATGCCAAGACCCTTTTTTTTATGATATTTGAAGGCAACAAGCAGACGGATTTCCTGATGGTAAAAAATTTCCGCCCCCTAGAGACACCAAAGGTGGTAATGGTTCGCTGCCAACCTGAGGCCGGAATGTTAGGCCTTGAGCAAAAGTAAGTTTACCGGCTACCTTACCCTCCGAACCGGAACACGTCATGATGTTATGGCGGCAGGAATAGGTAAGGCGGTGGTACCAATCCGGGTGAGTCGCTGCGAAACTCTACCACCTAGTCAGGTGTCGCGGTGTTAGTGGCCGTAAGCCTTCGCTCGCCTTTTACGAGCTGCCTGGCAGGAAGGCAGATGGTCTATTCTTCAAAGGAGCCCGGACCAACCCGGGGAAATGCCTTATGGGGTAGGCAGAAAATATCGAGTCTTTACAGACTTGTCTAGCTTCCTCCTTTTTTTCGAATGGCTGATTTATTGCTAACTGCTAGGTTTTTACAACTTCACCGGACTTTATAGCTTCCTCCACATTCTCTTTACTCATACTAACACGCCATCCCTTGACCGCGTCGTTGGTCGAGTGGCTAGCGTACACGTCTAACTACACCGACTAACCGCGAGGCTTGGGTTCGATTCCCGACGAGCATTTGTGTGATGAACATTTAGATGTCTGCATTTCCGGATCTGGGTGTTTATTAAATTTGTTCTTGTATCTGTTTAAGTATTTATATGTATTAGTATCGTTGACTAACACCCATAACACAAGCATATAATTTGCTTACTTTGGGGTTAGATTCAAATTGTGTAACTTGTCCAGAGATATTTATTATTATTTTATTATCCCATATAATGCTTTTAATAAAGTAAAATTATCATCAATTATGATTTATCATAATATTTTAGTTGAATGGACATTTGTATGTATTGTACAATAGTAATGATATTTTATGCACGATCAAATGCTTTACATTCATTGTGTGGTTGGGTCAGTAAGTCCCTCGAGCTTACACTATTCAGATCACACCGACCGTCTTCTATTAATATTGAAATGCTCCCAACTTGCCACATCATCAAATCTAAATATTTTAATAGCGTGATTTGGAATGGGAAATATAATTTATCCCTTCTATCGTCGACACTTGATAGTTTTAACATGGTCACGTTATTAAATATGTACTTTTATAAAGTAAAGTATCTTCACGCCCATATCCCCGAAGAGGTAGGCAGCGGCACAACCAGGGCACCCACGACTAGCCGAAGACACTAAGTCCCACAATGTGATAGGTGGCAAGCCTATCGCCAATCGGGCACATTTCCAATCCCGACCAACATTTTTTTTATTAGAAAATTGGAAAAATATAATTTTCTTTTTGTTGGCCGACCCGGGATTAGAACCCGGGACCTCATGCAGTCAAGTCCAACACCCGGACCGCTAGACCACAGAGGCGATATACAATCGTTTTTTTAATCCTGTTTCCCTAACTTGTTTAAAATTAGGTATATCAAAAAGCGTTATAAAACAGTAGAGTTAGAATATTCAAAACGTGTGTATCAGCCAATTTAAAAATAAAAGTATAAAGTGTAAAAAGAGTAAAAAGTGTAAATCCGAAGCGCGTAATTTTAATAGTACTACTGTATATCATCTAAAAATACTAAGCTTTTATACATATTACCAAAGTACACATATGAAACAGTATGGAAAATTCGAAAACGCCACACTCACTCAAACATGCACATCGACGAGACCCGTAAGCTATTTTCGCAGTGCTATTTTAGTAAGAGTTGCGTTAAGGCATTTATTAGTCACGTCGTTATTTGTTACTTTTTTTTTAAAGCAACGAGCGTTTAGGCTGTTTTTATGATATTGGAAGGCAAACAAGCAGACAGATTTCCTGATGGTAAGAAATTCACGCCGCATAAAGACACCAAAAGTGATAATGGTGCGATGCCAACCTGAGGCCGAGATGTTAGGCCTCGAGTGAAAGTAAGTTTATCCTCCGGAACGGAACACGTCAACGGCAAGTACTAGAGTTATAGAGACAGGAAATAGGTAAGGCGGTGGTCTAACTCCGGGCAACGCTGCGAAACTCTACTATCTAGTCAGATGTAACGGCCTATGTTCGCCTTTTATGAGTTGCCTGACAGGATGGCAGACTATCTATTCTGCAATAGCCGGGACCAACACGGGAATAACGAGGCTTTGGTTGAGATTAACCAGCGCCATGAGATTATCTATATATATTATTTGTAATTGTAACGTAAGTAAGCCCAATTGCTACAATTTAAAATTGTTGTGCAGGTAAATATTTTAGACAACTTGGCTTAGTTTCCATACTGTTTAATATGTGTACCTACTGTGGTATTCGATAATATGAATTATTCTCATAGACCAGCAGTCGGCCACCTTTTGTCAGACAAGAGTGTGATATTAACCCCAGAAGCCAAAAATACTTATAATTGGTCAATGCCATAAAAAATTAAAATGGGCGCAGAGAAGCGCGTTCTTAAGACTGAATTCACACTGTATAGGCCGTATTATTACGGTCAACCGCGGTATTTCGATATTTATATGTAACTTATTATAAAACATTCACGGACCACAACTAAAACGTAGGCGGGCCTAAAGCGGCCCGCGGGCTGCGGGTTGCCGACCCCTGAGTCGTCATAGACCATACAAGTAGTACTTGTGCTTTTTGCTTAATTAAATAATAAGACACTTGCAAACTTTATTTTTTTTAAATTCCTATACTATGTTTATTCCTCTACCTCAAAAAAATAGTAAATCGTTTTTGATCGAGTTTTAAATTTTGCTCGAAACGTAGGCTGTGTACAGTGATGTGGAATAGCGTATTAAATAAAAATAAAAACAACACGACTTTACATTTAATAAGAACTACCTAGTGGTCGCCCATTGGTCGAAATTCGAGCATAATAAATTTTATTATCTTGTTGATAAGAACGTCATCTTCATTTCTCAAGACCATCTACTTTGTTTCCAAACTTTTGAGTGCTCCATCTGTGATCTTTTATCGTTATCATCAATATATTTGTTTGTGTGTGTCAAAAGCATGGTAGTGTGGGTTATGTTTTATTTATTGATGTAATGTACTTCACAATCATTATTATTGAAAAAGATTAGCGTTCTGCACTTCTCCTACACATAAACTATAAGTGCACCAAATTTTATGCTCCTGCGTCCTCGCAATTTTCGTAAAAACGGGTCTAAAGTTTTGGCATCACGTATTAATATATAGTGTTGGCAATCCTATCAATAACTATTGCTATAATCTAAATATTAGAGCGACACCTTGACCCAATGTGTAACATGGCTATAAATAATGACGGCTACTTCTTATTAAAGAGGCGTTCATATCTTAGGACAATCAATAAAAATATCTGTCAAAATTAAATTGGAATTTTAATCATGTAATATAACTGACCTTTTAAAACAAAACCGATGTGACATTTAATTTATTTAAATCTCAATGTGGTAAAAATAATATTTTACAGTATAAATTTAATTCAATAGGTTCTTTAGATAAGCGAAAAAGATAAAAACGCCGTAATAAGAGACATTACGTACCTTGTGAACCTATTTCCGAACCAATATTGATCTCAGACAATAATGGATGTAATTCTTCAAAATGGAACCAATCTCCAAAAAGCTTGTAAGGGGCTTGGGTCTTACTATGAGAAATTTTTTTGAGTGACAAATGTGTTGCTAAACACGCGGTTTTTACGACTTCACCAGACTTTGTAATGACTAGTAAGTTTTAACGCTTATATAAGTATAGAGGTATTACGCTTTTATAAGTATAGGGGTATGCAGAGATACAACTGGATCATCCACGATTAGCTAAAACTACCTACTTCCACAATGAGCATGATTCTAATTTTTATTAGAAAATTGAAAGAAAATGACGCTTTGAGTTGGGAAACTCAAAGCCCGAATATCGAAACAGGATCTCATGTATATAACGGCTCTATTTAAATTGCTTAACTAATACTACTTCAAACTACTGTAACAGTCTTTTTAAATAAAACTAGTACTTCTTCAAATTAAATATTTAATGCCAATCGCCTACATCACCTTTTAAGTACTTTTAACTACAAGAACTTTTATTTTTCTTATAAATCTTTTTTTAAAATGGTTTTTTTAATGCTACACGAATAATAATTAAATTAGCGTCCTTTTATTGCAGTTTTACTGGGATTAAAATATGATTGGTTCTGTTTTGCATAGCTACATCCAGTTCCGAAAAAAATTTAGCTCTGATCACGTTTAAGAGATGTTTATCGCATTAATATGATACTGCATTAAGATTACAATAGCTGGGGCTCAAGAGAGGTCCAATATAAGGAGCTCAGAGGCCCCGCTTGCTTTGTTGTGAAAATAACTTTATTCCTCGTATGGCCGCTAGTGGGCTGGCTCCATGGCAGTTTCAATAAGCCGTAGCTCTTTAATACTATTGTCATTTGAATGCTTTGTGCAAATCTTGTATTTCGTGCGAATGGGCGAGAAGTTATGTATGTTTATGAATTTGAATTTTTATTACAAAAACGTATTTCTAAAATTTATACTCTATATTGTTGGCACTTGATTAAATTCTATTGTAGACGTACTTTCTTAATAACATTTTTTCATTCCGCAATACACTTTATTTCACTTTAGTATTATTTATGTGATATGTCAAAGGACATGCACACGGATCTCTTGATGGTAAGAGACAAATGTGGCCTAGACACCATAGATGTTACAGGTGCTCTTTGGATATGTGGGTCTTAGTTTCTGATTTATCAATTAAATACTGTAAGTAAAGTAATAAAGTGAATTCCCCCCGTGTTGGTCCGGGCTCCTTTGTAGAATAGGCCATCTGCCTTCCTGTGCCAGGCAGCTCGTTAAAGGCGAACATAGGCTTGCCGTCACTAACACCGTGATATCTGACTAGGTGGTATAGTTTCGCAGCGACTCACCCGGATTGGTACCACCGCCTTACCTATTCCTGCCGCCATAACGTCATGACGTGTTCCGGTTCGGAGGGTAAGGTAGCCGGTAAACTTACTTTTGCTCGAGGCTTAACATCCCATCCTCCGGTGGGCAACGCACCATTACCACCTTTGGTGTCTCTAGGCGGCGGGAATTTCTTACCATCAGGAAATCCGTCTGCTAGCCTTCCAATGTCATAAAAAATTTACTTATGTTTATTTGAAAAGCCCTGATGATACCGTAAAAAGTGGAACCGGTTGGTTTAAGTCTGATAAAGTGTATTGTGAAAAAGTACAAATCTTATTACGATTTTAGAAAGTATTTTTAAAATTTACATATGACATGTAATGTAAGAATAAACGTACGAGTATACTGGATTTAGTGTTTTTTTTTATTAAAGACATTCCATTTTTTTGTTTTTGTTTTGTTTCACTAAACACCGTTTAAAATTGAATTCTCAACTAATAATATGCTGCAACGTAAGTAAGTAAGTATCTTTACGCTCATATCCCCGATAGGGTAGGCAGAGGCACAACCAGGGCAACCACGACTACCCGAAGACATTAATTCTCACAATGTGATAGGTCCAATCTCGAGCAACATTTTTTTATGAGAAATTTGGAAAAACCTACATTTCGAACCCGGAACCGCAACCAATTAGGTCCTACACCTGAACCGCTGGCACGTGTAGCATGTTATTGGTTGGGTGTTACTTAGATGTTAAGTTAATCATTTTTTTTCTACCAAATTATACAAAGCGTTTTTTATTTAGCAGTATTAAAAGAAAATAATTTTACCTATAATTGTCGTCATAATATCAATGTTTACTATAGTAGTACTATTTAAATTACGCGCTTCGGCTATATTCGTCAAGCTTCGGAAATCCAAATGTACCTATTTTAAAGATATCTGTATATTATATAGTTGTTATTAAACATAATTAATCATTTAGATTAGGTCAGCCAATTTAAAAATAAAAGTTTAAAGTGTAAAAACAGTAAAAAGTGTAAAGCCGAAGCGCATAATGTAAATAGTGGTACTTTACTTGCGTGTCTCGAAATGGAGGGTTACCTTGTGAATTATAATGCTTTGTCAGTGTAATTGCTTAAGGAAGAGGCTTATCACGTGAGGTTAGTAACGCATCATTAACCTCTCTGATGTCTATAGACAATGAATATTTCTTGCCATCGTGAGATTAGTCTTCTTGTTTACCTTTCATTTTCATGAAAAAAGATGTAAAGAATAAGAAATATAGAGTTAAAGTATACAAGTCACTACTCTGATCTAGATCGTCTCTGTGGTCTAGCGGTCCGGCGTCGGACTTGACTTCTTGAGATCCTGGGTTCGATCCTCGGGTCGGGCAAAAAGTTTATAAGAAAATGTGTATTTTTAATTTTTTAATAAGGTTTGGATAAGTGCACGGTTGGCGATAGGCTTGCCACCTATCACATTGTAGGATTTAAGTAACCTCGCCTAGTCGTGTGTCTCTGCCTCCCTCTTGGGGGATATGGGTGTGAAGTTTTTTTTTTTCAAATATATAAATAAGAGATCGCCTGTGTGGTCTAGCACCCTGATATCGGAAGATACCAAGAGGCAAGACCTCAATCGGTTTGATCTCCTGATCAGGCGACAAATCAAAATTTTTTTTTTTAATTTTCGGATTAAAATAACGTTGCTCGGGATTAGATATGTGCCCAGTTAGCGATAGGCTTACCACCTATCAATTAGTAGCACTTAGTGTCTTCTGCTATTCGTCGAAGCTCTGGTTTACTTCTGCCTATTTCTTGTGAAACATTCGTGAAGTTATTTTTGTCATAAACTAGCGACCCGCCACGGCTCCGCATGGCTATTAAAATACGTAATATAAACCTTCCTATTCAATCACTTTATTCCAAAAAAACCGCATCAAAATACGTTGCGTAGTTTTAAAGATTTAAGCGTACTTAAGAACAGAGGAAGCGACTTTGTTTAATACTATGAGAGTATGGTAAAATTCTTCTCTACAAACAACTTTATATTCATGTTACTGAAATGTAAAACAATTTAAATATATCATACTTAAGATTCTCGAAAAAGCGTTCAAATTTGATTTTTATTTCAATATTGTAAGGTGATATCTACTTAACATATAAAATGCCATATACAATCATAATGTAGCTATAAACATAGACTACCATATTCATACACAGATGAATAGTAGCTAATAAATAAATATAAATTATGGTGAAATGTGAACATGGTTATATCTAACTCGTAGATGTTGGAAAGATAGTTGTTAAGTACGTTTTTTTGGGCCTGGGCCAAGTGACACTTCGGTCGGCAACTTGTCGACTATGTCTTCATCGTGATGATATATCTTTGCCAAATTAGCAAAAAATGTGTTTATTTGTGGCTTTAGCCAGTAAATCTAAGATTGTGGAGGGATAGCAAAAGGGAAAAGAGGTAAAGCAGGAGTAACTAATAAAATATGAAATAATGATGTATATTTAGTTTCAATCTTTATTGGTTAGTGAAGTTTCATGATTGTCGCTTGCTAGTGAATTTAAAAAGTATCTTCACGCCCATATCCTACAAATAGGTGGCAGAGGCACAACCAGGACACCCTTGACTAACAGAAGACATTTAGTCCCAGAATGTAGTTGGCAAGCTTATCGCCAATCGAGCACATATCCAATCCCGGCAGCGTTATTTTTATTAGAAAATTTACACATACTAATTTTTTTGATGCCCGGCCTGGGGATCCAACCTTGGACCTCAAGAAATCAAGTAAGTAAGAAGTAAGACGCCGGACCATTGGACCAGAGAGGCGATTTAGATCAGAGTAGTGACTTGTACACTTTTACTCTATATTTCTTATTCTTAATGGGCTACCGGTTCCACTTATTACAAAATCTAAAGCACTACTACACGTTAAAATATAATGGAAAATACTTTTATGGTGTTATGGTCCTGAAGATGTTTTAATCAGCGAAACCGATAGACCATAAATAATAATAGAGGCTAATAAATACAGTGTGAAAGTGTACTAGTGACTTTTGTGAATCGTAAAGTTTTACATAAAATACACAATTTATGCGATTATTTTCTAAATTAATGATAGCTTAAGTAATTGTTTTTCTAAGAGAAATTATAATATTGATAATTAAGAACAGCGTTAAAAATGAAATTTGCTTCTAAAAAAGTATGTAAGTATGTACGTATGTACGTATGTATGTATGTATGTATGTATGTATGTATGTATGTATGTATGTATGTATGTATGTATGTATGTATGTATGTATGTATGTATGTATGTATGTATGTATATATGTATGTATGTATGTAGGTAGGTATGTATGTATGTATGTATGTATGTATGTATGTATGTATGTATGTATGTATGTATATGTATAGCACGGTAGTGCAAACTGTAATCCAACCAAATGTCATTTAAATCCGTTTACTAGGTTTTGTGCAATTAAGGCACAAACTAACAGACAGACCGACACACAACTTCTATCCTATTATTGATTTTTAGTATATTTATTTTTTTAGTATATAGCCTATACTTATTATTTTTTAATTTTTAACCGCCTCGTTGGTGAAGTGGCTAGCGTACACGCCTAACTACACAAACCAACCTCGAGGCTCGGGTTATATTCCTTGACGGGGACACGTTTAATTGGGCGATTAACATTTAGGTGCCTGCATTTATGGTATTCATCAAATTTATTCTGGTATCTACTCGTATTTAATTATTTCTTTGTACTAAAATCGTTGGCCAACACTCATAACACGAGCACATAATTTAGGTAAACTTTGGGGTTAGAGTTAATTTGTGTAACTTGTCCAGATTTTTTTTTTCATTTTACAGAAATTTACCCTTCTATAGTTTGATTATACATAGAATTCCATAAATATTCAGCGCCGCTTTTTTGAAGTCGTCAGCATCTTAAATATTTTCTTCCTCACTTTCTTATATTTTCGACAAAAGCGCAAATATTAAAATTTTAATCATAATCGACTAAAAAAAAGGTTTCAGCTAAATCCAATCTCATCTACCCACTGTTTATTAATATCTTATTTCAAATTGGTTTGATAGTACGAAACGCATTCAAAGAGCGGCCGCCTTTAAGTCGAGTCTGTACTGTGTGATAGAGATCAGAAAGTCCCTATTAACTCCAACAGCCGAGGTTATTCTGGTACAAATAAGTTATTTACAATCGCACCATTTGTAGATTTTGTGCTTACTTCCAATTATTTGTACTTGACGTCATTTAACGAGATATCTTAGATTGTGATAATGGTCTATCATATGAAGGTATGTTAGTAGTTTTTAATCGACTTCGAAAAAAGGAGGATGTTTCTCAATTCCAACATGTATATTTTTTACATACTAGAGTTTGACTTCAATAAATTAAATTTCATCTCTGTGATCTAGCGGTTCAGGTGTTGGACTTGACTTCTTGAGGTTCCGGTCCGATCCCCGGGTTGGGCAACAAAAAAATAAAAATGAGTATTTTCAATTTCCTAATAAAAATAACGTTGCCTGGGATTGGATATGTACCCGGTTGGCGATAGGCTTGCCACCTATCACATAATGGGACTTAATGTCTTTGGCTAGTCCTGGGTACCCTAAATGCTCTAGCATCCCTGCCTCGAATTGGCATTGCACCATTACCACCTTTGGTGTCTCAAGGCGGCGTGAATTTCTTAGCATCACGAAATCCGCCTGCTTAATTAAATGGTATTGGAAAACCATAAAAAACTATTTGTTAAATAAAGTTTATTTACATACTTTATTCGAACTTTGTAAAAAAAATTTCTTACGAATCGACGATTTGTAATTTTAATCGTCGTTCGTTTTTAACCGAGTTCAAAAAAACGAGGAGGTTATGGATTCCGTCGGTATATTTTTTTGATGTACACCGATTTCTCCGTGGTTTCTGAACCGATTTACGTAATTCTTTTTTTTGTTTGATGCGGAATAGTTTCGCATTGGTCCCATAAAAATTTGATTAATGTACGCCCCTAAGTTTTTATTTTATAAATATTTTTTTTTCAAATATCACGATGTTTATTTTTATGAAATTTAATCATATCATCAATAAACTAAAAAGTATTAAATAAAAATAACAATGTTAATTAAAACCGACTTCAAAACTTAAAATTAAAAAAGATTTAATAAAGATTATATACTACAATACTACAATCCAATTGAATACTTTCTTATAGTATAGTTATTAGTTTAAGACTTAGCAACGACTTCAAACCTATTAGTAAATAGCACATATAATAGGTAGTATGGAATTAATATTACATTTTTATTATATTTAATTTTTGAAGCCGGCTTTACTTAACGTAATTATTTTTATGTAAGACTGTAAATTTAGAATAGCGACAGACATCACGTTCCTATTGGCTACATAGTTTCGAACAGTTTAGCGATCAGGGTACATGTTAAAAGACATTACGAGCATCTCCGTCATCAATCACATTCCAATCGAAGTCTTCGAGTTGCTCCGCTCAATACACCAGACTGAAATACTCCAGGGTTAGGTAGAGTTTATGACTTCATAAGTCATGAGGGTTAAGTAATAATCGTTGACAATGGCCAATAAAATGTTTATAGGCAGTAAACTTTGATCCAATCGCACGTCGTAGCTCAGAAGTAAACTACGCTTTTGAATTATTCATTGTAAACAAATCGAAAAATTATACGTTCACTATCTCATTATAAAACGTTGTGGAGTCCAGAATCGTTTTAGTTAGTACCTTTTTATGGGACAACAGCGAACAACACGGCTTTTCTATTGTTAAAAGACAAATATGGCCTACAATGTCAACTTGGCAAAGTTACGACTGGTTTAGATAACTGAAAAAAAATGAAAATGAAAATGAAAATAAATTTATTTACAGCGAAAACATAGAAACA
>NJDD01005536.1:0-33101 GCA_002245505.1 Calephelis nemesis
GAGATGGATGCATCTCCATTCCGTACGAAAAGTATAAAGATCTGAACTCCATGTGTAAGTCTTTAGCAATCCCAAGAAAATATCATTCCTTCTATAAAAACTTGCCGCATGCACCCCCCAAAACAAGACAAGACTTGTCTTGTCTAGTTAGTGATGATGATGATAGCGATATCGACTAATTATTGAGCTAAAGTTTTAAAGATCTTTTTTATTTTTTACAAGTTTTTTTGATACTGCTTAATTTTAACGAATGTTTGTGTACAGAGATTTGATTTTACTTTATTACTCTTAATAAGGTTAATTTTGAAAGGTGATTTGGCATTATAAGTAGCTATTAAGTAAGTAGTTTACCAAGATGAAACTGCAAGACTTTCCTATGTTGTTGTAGCGAGATTTGCTTTAACTTTATTTTGTTAGTTTTGAAACGAGGTTTTGTTATCTTTTGAGTAGCTATTAAGTACTTGTGCAAAATGAAACTGCAAGACTGATTAAAAAGAAGTTCCTATATTATTATGATAGATTCTAAGATTGCTTAGGTACGGTGTTTAACAATTTTAAAAGTTTACGTGCCATTTTACTTTTCTAGTTTTTACAGTTAATGGATAATAGTTTTTATAATATTGTATCGAAAAGTGCCTTATTTTAATGTGATACTGTCCAATAATACTTTTTTAATTGTTTTTATAATAATTTAGCCAACTCAAGCTTTAAATATGATTATTATACGTAACTACCTAATGTTGTTTGTTTCATTTTTTAAATTCCTTACGTTCACTGGAGATTCTAGCCCCATATTCGACATTTTTAATTTACGACTTAACATTAAAAATTTCGCATATTCCACTTTCAACCAAGTTCATCAATAAAAACCCAATTAAAAATGTCGAAAGTGTCACAACCGACAGTCTATCAGTATTTTCGTCCGTGATAAAATGTCGTATGTACATTTTCTCGTGAAATACAAGTGCTTATGTAATTTTAAATACTACATAATATAAATATACGTATGTTTATAATATACTCCAAGTTTAAGGTTACTGCGATTTGTATTTTCCTTTTGGGCGTAAAAAGAAACTTCAAACTGCTCTACTGAAAAGTGGTCATTTCGAAGACACGACTTTCTTGATTGGGACCATCGACTTATAAATTTATTATTATTAAAATTTATTTCGGTCGAATTTCGAGCAATGGGTGACCACTAGTTTTAATAAACTCGTAAACCCAGAAATACATATATTTTTAAGACCCAAATGTTAGCCACCATCGTCGGGAATTAAAGCAGAGCTCATGGTTGAGTAAGGCGTGTACGCTAACTCTTTGACCACATAAGAAGCTGACCATTGACGTAATTGCATGAAACAGAACCGCAGCAATTTCCAATAAGAAGATGCTGCAAACCCGAGACTGAGATCTTAGCCTTCTTCAATCTGAAACATGCCAATAGTGACCACTTACGTTTTAGAAGCAAAAATAGCTGATTAAGCTTTGGTACCAATCCAAAATTTTATAGTCTTTATAGAAATTCGTCACATACATAAACTGTTTTATTATAGGACTGAAAGTCTCACTGAAATAGAAAAACCTGTTGAAAATCCCAACAAGAAAAAAACTAGAGATAAATGTAGATTGATAAAACGCTATTTTATGGATTATACCGTCAATTCCAATCTTCATGGACTTAAATATATCGGAGAGAGAGAAAGAACTGCAGTTGAGAAGTAAGTACCTACGTCTACCTTTATCATTTTAACTGACTTAGAAAAGGGAGAACTTTCAATGCCGATGTCTTTCTTTTCAATTACTTTTTGTCCTTTGTTACGCGGTTACTGGGCTACTAGCCTAACGTTTTTTATAGTTTTTTAGAAAGATAGGTCACGATTTCCAGGTTATCCCATATTAATTTTATCATTATCCCATTCGTGGTTTTGGGGTTATATATCGTAGTACATATATTTTTTTTATTATAAAACTTAAGCGATAAATTTATGCATTATTTAGTAACTCAAAAACTACATGTAAATAAAATTTATGTGGTACTTTTTTGGTATCGGTAAGAATAATCTATTCGCGATGTGGTACCTTATGAAATAGTTGCAAGTCTTTTTTTGCAAGATTCTATACTTCTTATCGTCGGAGCTTGGTGGAATTCCATTCTTGATGTAATTTATTTAGAAACACTTGTACTTTCCACAATATATTTTATTAACAAGTTGTTATATAGCCCTGATGATGCTTGTGTAGCGAAACCGGTTGGCTAAATTATAAAAATAAAAAATAATAAAATATATTGTGGAAAGTACAAGTGTTTCTAAATAAATTACATCTTTTTTTGCAGTTTTACTGCCCTTAATTATGTTGTCCCTGTCCTTCTAACAAACACCACCAAAATCCGTTGCTTGTTGGAGTAATTGCGTAGCAAACATACAAAAAATTCAAATACTTAGAGATCCTCCTACTTTTTAAGTTAAAAGTTGTTTTCGATTTATGTACAAGAAGGCCGTCTGCACATTTCGGAGTTAAATTTAATAGCGGGTTAAGCTGTTAAATATGTCACAATCTAACTAACAGTTAAATACTCGATCCAGAAACGTGCAAGTAAAGAACTAACTAGAAACTATTCCACCCCTGGCCAGGTGGATATTAAGATCCAAAGACCCTCACCTCCTGAATACGATCTTGACCTGAATAGACCTGGCAACTCGTAAGAGGCGAGTATGACTTAAATTGGTCATTACTAATTACCAACAAGGTTACTGGCGGTGCTGTGCTACTGTTTGTCCAGTTAGGGAGCCTGGGTAAGTTGCTTCACAGCATTACATATTCTTGCCACCATAATGACAATGTTTTGCAATATCTAATCCGGAAGGTAGTGTAGGTTCAACTATTATTTTTATGGCAAAAGACAGCGAATAAGAATGCGGCTTTTGTGGAAATAAGAGATAATCGAAGCCTGTAGACACCATAGATGTAGGTTCGTTGCTGTCCTGAGGCCGGTATGTTAGGCTGAGAGGTAGAGCTGACAGGTAAGACAGTGTATGGACTATTTTACAAAGAGAACCGGATCAACAGTAAGAAAATGATGATGTAGATATATAAAAATGTAAAATTTCAGAGTATATTGGGTGCTGGTGTTCACATGCTGTGTGATACTTTGTGCTGTTCTGATAAGAAAAGTCTGGAACAAGTGGAATGAAAGTCCGGTGATCGTAACTTTTGCAGAAAACACAACACCCGTTTGGCAAGTACGTATGTATTACTAAGGTAGTTTAAACGCGCAAATCTATTACCAGAGTATTTTTATATGTGGCTCAGGAGTCATGACCTATCGTCCCTTTGAAATAGAACCACCAAAATCCATTCGCTATTCGCGCAGTAGTCGCATAACATATAAAAAACATATAAACGAGATAATAACCTCGCCCTTTTCTTAGTCGAGTAAAAAATAAACTAATTGTACGAGTTGTTGTCGAGTTTTGTTTTAATGTTTATTGCTTTAATATTGACCCTTGGTTTTGATGTTAAAGTATAGAATTTTTCTTTAATTTTTTTTATGTTTTTAGGTAAGTAATCTCAGTCCTTAGCTAAAATATCGTTAACTAATGCGAAAAAACATTGTATATTAATTATGTATTTTTTTTGTCCTGTGCTGGTCAAAGTCTATCATACCAGGCGAAGGCGAAAATAGGTTATATGGGTCATTCATTCTGTAGTACCAGTACTACGGTCGATGTAAGGCGATATGTCCAAATTTATTACTAAAAATTTAATCTGTTACTAAATTTAGTGGCATGTTTTGGTTCGAAAGGTATGGTAGGTATGGTAGCGACGTACCTAAAGCATCTCTGATTTTTATAGGCCACAATGTTCACTGTCTCAAAATAACTAAGAAATAAACTAATTTGTATATTTTTTCCCCGACCTCGATTTTTTGAAAAGAAAGAAAGTGCATGTTCGTTTCGATGTTTTTTATTTAAGAAGGTAGGTAGGTGGTCATTCCTTATACATATTATGTTTTCAGATTCCATACCCCGCAGTGACGATATGCCCCGAAACAAAGGTACAACAAAGGGTGTTTAATTTTACGCACTATCATTATCTCTACAATAACGAAAGTGAATACGAGCGTCTTACTAAAGAAGAGTGAGTATTACTTTTTTGTAACTAAGTAGCTGTTTGCAAACATTGTTTGTTTTGAAATATACTTAATTTTTTAAAATGTTATTTTACTCCAATTTCGAAATAGAGGCTGTTAAAATGTTATTCAACATTTTAACAGCCTCTATTTTATAAAATTTAGTCGTTGCATATTTTTTAGTGTCAGATTTAATAAATTGTAAAAACAAAATAATTCGTTCGAAAATTTTTAAAAATATTTTTGGGCCATCCTTAACATGTAGGGATATAAATAAAATTTTAGATCGATTCTCAGATCTACCCAATAAGAAGTCAAAATTTTTAAGGATCAATCAAGCCCAAATTCAGAAAAGGGAAGAGTGTAATATTTAATATCAAATAGATGTTTTTGCTATTAAATTCCTCCATGAGATTTTTTTTAATTACAATTATTTTAACCATCACAAATTTCAATGGGCACATGAAATTATCTACCAGTTGTATGGTCTATGTAAAAAATGTAGGTTCAAAATTGGATCATCCCGATTATTTTGAATTAGCATTAATCAGGTTGTCTACATGTGAGTTCGTTATCTGTAAACTAGCGAGACCGTTGTGACTTTCACATCAGTTTAGCTGCCTATGGGCAGCTCAAGCAGGCGAGCGCCATTTTTACAAGATTTTATTTAACTTGCATAGAAAAACTCCAAAGATTCCCAATATCATCCTATTATATTTGAGCTTATTTTATGCTTCTTAAAAAGTGCATCTTTTGTGAGTCAACTGCTGTGAATAGCCCTAACAAATAAAAACTTATTCGATAAAAGAAGGCGATACTTTGAAAAAATCCAAATTCTGAATAAAATTATCAAATTTGCTTTTTATCTAGGTACCTGCCTTATAATGTTCTTATTTGTATTACAGCGCGATATAAGTGCAGTTGAATTTCCCTAATAATGCTATGGTTGCAAAGCGAAACGTTAAGTGTTTAGCGTGTGTATTATTGGTGCTACTAAAACATTGTAGTGGTGTGTGTAATGTGTTGTGTTTTGTATTGAGCTGGATATATGCATTTGGGCTCTTTAATTTCTTGTATATCCATTTCATTCACTACGCACCGTCTTTCTTGTTTTGTCGCCCTCTATCTCACCATTTGGTGGAAATTTGCAAAATAACTATTTTATTTGGGTTTAAATAGAAGTTTGTCACAAAAATATTTACTGTGTTGAAAACTTATTAGCCTTATGATGATGCAATCATTGTTGCACCAGAACGATTGACAAGCTATGATAAAGTACCTAGATAATCACGGATCATTTGCAAGTGGCTAGCGACAGGTCCCTATAGTTTACTTAAGTTTTAGCCGTATACAATAAAAAAAAATGTTTTGGTATAAGAAAACGAACAATCACACAGCGTTCCTAATGGTAATATATAACGGTGGGCACCATAGGTGTAATAGGTGCGTCGCTAACCTATGGCAAAAATGATAAACCTAATGCTCAAGTCGGGCTGCTACTCTACCCTCATCATAACCCATCATTATGGTAATAGCACAAGGTAAGGCGTTGGACAAGTTCAGGACAAGTTACCGCACAGCACTCTATCACCAAGGTCTTGTAAGGGTCTCTTGCGAGTAAAGACTCATTTAACATATGCTCGTGTCATACGGGCTGTCAGGCAGAAAGGCAGCTCCACAAAGGACTCGGACATCTACTTCTTCACTTAATCATCTTCTTTACTCTTCTTTACTCAAAGAAATCAAAACGGTTCCTATAGTTACAAGCACTCATATTGTATCACCATTGGCAAGCGCGTGAAAAAGCACGCGGATAAATGTGTGGGCTGCTTGCAGCTTGCGCAGCCCCAACAGCTCGCAATAAACAGTTAACCAACTTTAAATATTTTTGTATTTATACAGACGAAATTTATTTGAAGATGTAACTCTTGTCTGCCATAGTTATGTATATCTACGAAATGCTCGAAAATTCTGTAATGGGAGCGAAACTATTAAAAATCTTAAAAAGGTAAGCGCCTGAGCCAATTAATAGCATTGACTAACTTTATGTGCTACTCAATTCTCATCCTGATGAGCGCATCTTCTTATCATCTCAATATAGTTGTGGTACTATTTGAGACATAGGTCAAATGCTTAGCTCGAGGATTCTTAACTGAAACTCGTCTATCAAATGCTGACTTGGAATTACTTATGCGATTTTTACGCATAGTATCACTTGTGTGTTTGTTAATAAAGCTATTATAAGGCATATAGTGTTCTATCTGCTGCTTCTGTGGTTCAAATACAAAGCTGGAGGCAAACTTGGTTTGGGCGTTCTTAAAAAGTTAATGATAAACGTTCTTTCTTAATCTACTCTTAAAATCAGGCTCATTATCGAGATTGAGTATCAACCAGTGACGACGCGGACGAAATTTATACGAATTAAAGAAAAACATTTAACACTGTACTCAGGTATTACAAGCTTTTAATAAAAAAAATGTTTGTTAGAATTAGCAAGATACTTAGCCAAACTTCCACCTAGCAATCATACTTTTTGGTTTCTCGCTAAAGCTGTTGGCGTTATTTTTTGTAGTTTATCATCACACTTCTGCAGATTCAACTATGGGTATTCAAGCTCAATCAGTGAAAGAGTAAGGTGATCAAACTCAGAATTCAACTTTCGGTGAAAGAGAGACCATTTAACCGATTCTATAAATAGGAGGTTCTTAATTTGACTGTGTTTGTGTGTTTACGCGATTGCTAGACCAATAGCGTACTGGTTTGGGTGACTATTTTTTTGGAAGGTAGGTCATGATTCTGAGCTGACCTCATATTAATTATCATAACCCGACTAGTGGTTTTTGAGTAATGTTTAATAATGCGTAAATTTTCGTCTATGCTGACGAGTGACGATATCATCAACAAGTATGTCTGAGATGTGAATAAAATTTCTGTGGAACCATTTTAGAATTGTTAGCTAGGCAAATTTCGAAAAAAAATTAAAACAATTGGAGTCGGTTTTTACATTCTTACTGCACTTGAATTATTTATCATCTCCCTTTGCACTTTTTCGTCAACAAAATCAAGAGGAACATCTAGTATAATTTAAAATAAACTCTTATAATAATAATACTTGGATATTTGATATATGTGGATATATTATTTATGTTGTGCCCATTTAGGTGTCGCCACCTCCAAATGTAATACTGGCAGGATGCTGGTGGTCGGATGATTTTACAATTTGCAAAAGATTGTTCCAACCTATCATCACAGATGAAGGAATCTGCTACACATTCAATACTCTAGCCTCTGACGAACTCTTTCGAATTGAGAAGTAGGTATCTATAAGTGTATTTATGTAATTTATCAAACGGGTTTTAATAAATACAGACTAAATGCTAAATACTCCAAAACTTTATATTAGTAGTAATTTTGCTAAACACCAATTAAAATAAGCGTAATATTTGCATATAGAGGTGGACAATTTTTAGTCATGTCAGATTAGCCCGGACATGTCAATAATGAGGGGTATAAAAGCAAACACGCCATTGTCCAGTCATTGTATCTAGGTCATTCAAAGAAATTTTGGCTGGGCAACATTGTATTAGGTTATGTATTAAAATGTTTGTTTTTAATATTAAGGAGGGTATCTTAAACTAAAATCAAGAAGTATTCTATGCTCAACTAATATAAATTCGATAAAAAACTCCATAAACCAATATGATAGTGGTGACTTTGCATCTCACAACGGACAGTGGTGAATCTGCATCAAACTTATATAGGACAGTGGTGAATCTGCATGTAAGGGAAAGGACATTAGCAGGTTTGCCTCATGTTATTAACCGGTATAATATACAATCAACAAAAAAAAAAACAAAGGTGATAAGAATAAAAAATCACTATAATTAATAAAAACCGCAATGTAACAAATTATGTTTTTATTTATGCGTAAGTCCGATAAATCACGTTTTATTATGCTATTATAGTTAAATTCGTAAGTCAGATTTAGGCACTGCAACTTCACAGACTTCTTCTTCACTCTCTTCAGTTTCATTGCTCTCATTTTCTGCTCGTAAGATCACCTGTTTGTAAAAATCTAAATCATCCCTAGACTTCCAATTCTCGCCACAATGTTTTTTTAGTAGAGCGTCATCATCTTTGATTTTATCTTTCTTTACTACAACAGTTTTGTGTTTTTCTATGGAATCCGGGTTTAAATCAATAAATGTTTTTCTTCTCTTCAGAATTGACTTATAACTTCCGATATCAGCGCAGTAGTTGGGCTCACCTTTTACATAAACATCATTGCTTCTGCTTCGTCTTAAGAAAAATCTTTTACATTGATTGAATTGGAAATGCCAGTTTCCTGGTGGACGAATTACATTTCCGAGAGCTGTTTTCCAATCTTTTACATTGTTCAATAACATAACAGTTCCATATTTTTCAAATACTTCTACATATTCCTCAGGTTTTAAAATAGGAGACTATTTTACCTTATACCTTTAATTTCTTTTTCAACAAGACCGAAAACTCGGTCTGGTGGAATAAATGAATGGCCGGGAATGGGAAAAACTAGCTCGACCGTTTTAATATGGAGCGGTGCCTGAGTTAACCATTTAGCGCACATACCAATCATAATACTGTTTTTGTTCTGTGCCCCACATCCATCAGCCACCAATCTAATTATTTTGACATTTTCATCGTACACTGTATTTTGAAGCGTATTGTAAACTGCCGACGCTATTTCATTTGCGCCTTTACGGTATTTATCTTCGGTCCAGATATACAGCATAACATTGTTCCTGTTTAAGGTATTTTCCGGCACCGACTTGACTATTCCAAAATTTTAAATGTATAATTGGCGACTGTAATACGCCACTCGATCTGATATTTTGGGTAATACTTAATTTTTTTGGCAATCAAAAGAAAATGTAACTAAGTCATCTTTTTTTTCTTTAAGTAGTCGATAAAATGCTCTAGCCTTCAGCATGTGAACCCTTTTTTCAGTCATTAAGTTAACTTTTTCACTTGGATCTGTTGATTTTTTTATGCGTTCAAGTAGCTCATTGCATTTAGAACATGTATCTGTTTGGGGACTTCCAAATCCAAGATTGTAGAATCTATTGAAAATTGATCTGAAGTAACATTTTGGAGTTCATTGATCTCATTATACATTCTCCACATTTTCCGTATGTTTAGAGTAGATGGCAGATACTTTCTTAAAACGGTAGATCTGCAATAATGTGATTCTCGCTGATGTATGATCTCCACCCCTTTTTTCTTGAACTACGGATCCTGTGCAGACAAATGTTCGAGATACTTTTCGTATTCTATGCTCGGTAATTCCCAAAATTTCAATAAAAGCTTTTTGGCAAACTCTTATTAACTGCACTGAATTCCTCTTACGTACAAATAATTTTGTTATGTATTGCGTCGGCTGCCGTTGTCCAACTCTTGGCCGGCGTCTTTTGACCTTTGACACACGGCAGTGTTTTAATAAAAATGCATCCTGGTCCTTTTTATTTTTTGTCCTATAAAATTCTTCATGGAATTTATGTATATCCAACATCGTTAATTTGCAACATTTAAATTGTTTGTTTTCGGCATCATGATTACAGCGAGGCTGACTCGGTGGCATTTTTGCAGAGTACCTACAAAAATAAAAAACTGATATACAAAAAGTGTATTCTCAACTTTAACTTCTATCAAAGATACCTTAATACCTATTAACTAAATACTCTACACGATGGGGTTAAGTGAAAACAATAATCAATTTTAAAACGCAAAATAGTTAGACGCAGATTCACAAGGAAATCACAGCGACAGCCATCTGCGGCCATCTTGAATATGCCAATTTTAGCGGTCTGTGATTGGTTAAAATAGACAATGGCGCGTTTGAACTTGATTTGTTTGGGACAATGGGGCTTTTGCTTCTTAGCTTGTTTTTAAAACGTTTTTTTTATATGGGACAGTGGGAACATTGCGTCTAATTTGGAACGCGTACTGAATTCGTTTCAACAAGTTCTACTATATGGCATTCATACTTAAGTTTTCATACAAAATGGACAGTGGCGAATTTGTTTTTATACCCCTCAATTGTAAGCTCATGGCGTTTTTAATTAACGTTTTCCAAGGAATAGAATTGGAGTAGATTGAAGTTTATAGAAATGTCATGTATAATAGCACTAAACGTATTTTGTCTATTTGTTTGTAGCTGAGATAAGATAACGCTAACTCAAAATCAGTTTAGTGAGTGCACAACAGAATTACTACCATTATGGTCATTATCACACTGTGGAACAGTCTAAAATAATAAATTAAATTGGCGTACTTTAATCTATGTTAATTAGATAATTGGACAATAAGAACACATCAAAAGTGTATAAGTTAATTGTAAATGGATAAAGATGGTATTATAAGCTGTTCACAAACTAAATTTAATATTTTAAATCCATGCTATGTTTTTCAAATGAAACAAAAACAAAAGAAATGGAACATTTTAGACACATTTCATTTGTGGAGTTTGGATGCCACACACAAACAAATACAAACACAAACACATACACTGACCCGCACGAACACACACAAACACACACGCTAGCACGCACGAAAATATTATTTAATTTTCATTATTTCAAAGCTTTGAGTATTTTAAAACGAGATGCGTATATTATCTTTCTCTATTTAGCTTTGCTTAATCTTGAATTTACAGTTTAGATGCTGATTACAGTAACTTTGAGTTTAATAAAAAAAGCGAAGGCTGGACTTTGGAGCAGGGATATCCACAGAACACTCCCTTAGAAACTTACCCACACAGAGGAACGGTAAGTAATATTTACTAATCTCTGGTATTAGTGGCACATCAAGCACAGTTCCAACTTGGAACTTCCAAGCTTGTAAGTCTCGTGTTGTCTCTTTTTGGGATAAAATTCAAAACTGCTGAACCGTAAGAAGCAATAGTAGCATTCTTATAATTTGATACGTACACAATGCGCTTTTCTTAAATAGGTCTCGATTATCCCACTTAATATCGACATCGTGTTAACCAAAGATTGGTCAACCCTAACTTTAAAAATATTCCTGAAAAAGTTAATTAATAATCATTAGTAAGGTCACAGGCCAGGGGGCCGATTATGTATCTCAGTTGCCAACTCAAAATGCAAAAGTGTACATCAAATAGCTGTCAAATGACGTCATTTGTTTTTGCTATTATTATCGTATTTCTGTTGGTCACTGGAGAAATCAATTATTAGAACATGTCATTTGACAGCTATTTGATGTAAACTTTTCCATTTTGAGTTGGCAACTGAGATACATTATCAGCCCCCAGAGAGCACTTCCGAATTCTAAACTATTTCTTTCCAATTCGTAAAAGTTTGTAACATGTAGGAAAATTCATTTGTAATATTAAAGATATATTAAACAATTCGTACAGACCAACTGCTTTCCTACTTAGCGATAATTACGAATCATTCGTAAGAGATGAGCATCGGTTTTTATCACTAGCATCGTGACTATAAACACAAAGTAGCCTTATTTGCGACAATTAGATTAAATCATTCTTACCATCTTAGTTAATCTTGGTAGCTAGATTAAATAAGACGGTACCGTCAATGCTGACCTCTGTCGGGTTGGGATTTGAAGAGTTGGGTAGGTACTTAGCTAATAAGGACCGCGCAAACTAGAGCGGATCGCACCGGTATACATAGTAACGCTTGGTTTCATACCAGCTTTTGCATGGATCAACGTACACTATAATGGGCTGCATCGGTTTTTGCTCCACAACCTGTCCGCAGTCATTCAACCTACTGAGCCGATGCATACACTTAGTCACATTTTTCTACATCTAGTTAACTTTTTGTATAGTTTATATTTGGACTCAATTTTAATCAAAAATACTGTAATTAATAATACACAATAACTCAATTTTAATTAATTTAACTGTCCATACTTACTTGCAAGTTGCAACTACAACGTTCGACATTCTGTGCTGCGCAATAACAATCCACCGATGCGCTGCACCCCGGTCTACCTGAGTATTTTTTGCTAAGAACTGGTCCGCCCTGATTAATAACGCAGGGGGCTTAATCTCAACCCGAAGTTTCCAGCTTCCCATTACCACAGTTTCTGCTAATGCTTTGGTGTTAGCAGCCGGGGTCTTATTTAAAAAAATATATCTATTTATTCCAATCTCATAAGAACTTAATTATAATATTTTTTCTGCTGTAGAGCTATGGAGTCATGGGAGGACTATATTTTTATTTAAGAGCACTACGAGAAGATATTGATTACAGGTGCGAGGGTCCAATACAAGGATTTAAGGTGAATCTTATGCAATAATTCCTATAACATTTGTGGCTAATATTAGTATGCTTAGTGGGAATGTACAGTAATGGGGGTGTCACTACAAACTTTATGCACGTTCAGCTGGCTATCATATTAGAAGGTAGAGTGTTCGCCAGATAAGTCTGCGCGCGCTAAAAATTGGTCACCTTTTCAAACACAAAATCTGTATTGAAATCGGTCTATTCGTTCAAAAGTTGTGATGTCATACACATGCACGCTAGAATTTATGCATGCACATGCGTTCCGACGCCACTCTGCCAACCATCGCATTTCGTCGAGTCGCCGCGCGCCATTTGTTTATCAAACGGCAGTTTGGAGTGACGGAAAAGGATAAAGCGAAGAAGGAAATTGATGCGGTACCTAAGATAGACAACTACGACAAAATATAGACAGATACAGAAGGCAATCCACGACTGCCGGTAGGTAGAACAGAAAAAGCGGTAAAATTGAAGTTATTTGCAATTATTCAGCATTTATATTGTGCATCACGTTCTTAAAGAAATTGGGTATTTTCAGATGTTACTCCACAATCCAGCCGAACTGCCACGAATGTCACGACAATACATAAGTATCCCATTCAAACAAAAAATTGTGATAGCAGCAAAACCAAAAATGATGACTACTTCCGAAGGTCTAAAGAACTACGATCCAATCGTGTAAGCGAATTTTACTTATAAAGAATGTTTTAAAGGCAAGTAGGGATGCATGCATCTAAGACCATGATGCCAATATATCGGGCGTACCGCAAGTTATTCGTTGTATTGTACAGGAATGGGTTATATTAATTTTGCCGATAAACAGATACATTTGAAAGGGCTATGAAGATTTTGGCTTACCAACCATTCTACAATTTGATTTCTTTTTTCAAAATTGCGTTCTTTGATAATTCTTTCAAAGATGGATAGCTAACATCAATACAAATAAAAAATATTCTTAGAAAAAAACTTGTTAAGTGTCACATTCCGAAGATAAAAACAACTGAAGTTTTACTATTAAAGGTTACGACTTTACAGGTTTACTAAGTTACAATTTTGGGAGCTCATATCTTCAAAATGTGACACTTTACGCGTTATTGTCTCATATTATCTTTTGTTTGTATTGATGTTAGCTATTCATTTTTGAAAGAATTATTAGTGAACGTGATTTTGAAAAAAAAAACAATATGGCGGATAGTACGTTTATAGTAATAGATAGTAAGCCAGGCTTCATACAAAAATCTTTACGGTTCTTTTCCATTTTAGACAACCGATGAACGCGCCAATGTGTACCGAGCTACTTTTGTTTAGTTTTCTGTGGGGGAGGGGGCTGTTTAGTATCTTTTTGGTGATGATCACTGGGTGGAGTGTGCATCAAATTACTGTCAAATTACATGTTTTATATTTGCTATCTCTATTGTATTTCTTTCGATTACTGGAGATAGCAAATATAAAACACGTCATTTGACAGCTATTTCATGTACACTTTACCCAGCGATCATCACTAAAAACATACGGAATCAGGGGACTAATCTCCAATCTGATGGCAATTATCACTTTTCTAAATAAATGTTGTAAGTATGAGTCATTTTGTTTGTTTTCAAACGACCTGCCTTTTTTTAAAAAAAATATCTTCACGTCCATATCCCCGAAGAGGTAGGCAGAGGCACAACCAGGGCACCCACGACTAGCCGAAGACACTAAGTCCCACAGTGTGATAGGTGGCAAACCTATCGCCAACCGGGCACATTTCCAATCCCGAACAACGTTTTTTTATTAGAAAATTGGAAAAACCCAATTTTCTTTTTGTTGTCCGACCTGGGATTCGAACCCGGGACCTCAAGCAGTCAAGTCCAACACTTTTTCCAACAACATTGCCTTTTTAAATTTCTTTAAATCGTCAATCTTGATTGTCGGTATTATTATCCCCGATACTTTTTTATGAATATCAATATCGATGCATCCCTCATAGCATCGTTAATTATAGTGAGTGTTATGTATTTAAAATTACTACGCGCAATGAATAAAATAATTATACTGGTCAAATCACCTATACAAATTAATCTAACTCCAAAGAAAGCAAATTTTATTCACATGTTTGTGTTTTAGACTGGTCACCGATACTAAGACACAGAATTTCTTAAGTACCGAAATAAATATAATAAACATTCATCGGCCACATCATAATTTACCTCGGCCAGGTCAAATAGTATTACTTATGAGATAAAATATGATGAAACATTTATTATTTCAAAATCATACATAATTCAATTCAATATGATATATACATGTATATCGATTTTCCTTCTACTATTATTACCTTCGTTAAACTTACAACTTTTTCGAAAACAGCTAAACTTCTTCACAATATTGTACTGTAATTTCTATTAACTAAGAAACTATGATATACCTACAAGTCGCAAACAAATTAAAAGATTTTTTACTAAACTAATATTTATTGTATCTACCATAAACTGAAAAGCATTCAAATCAAGAAACAGTTTACACTTTACATAACAATATTATTTAATACAAGCGCTGAATGAAATAAAGTAACTAATAATATCACACAGAACATCAAAGAGTTAAGGGTTTCAGCGCTTTCTGATTCTAATTAAATTTATTGTGATAAAATAGCAAATAAAGCGCTGACTGAAATAAAGACGTCTAGTAATACATACAAAGTTTTACGCTTGTCCTAGCGTTAAAGCGCTAGCGATGGAATGTTGCATTATAGCTATCCGTCTTACGAATTTTTGTCTTACGAATCTGACGCAAGTTTAGAAGTTTTGACCCATTCCAAAAAAGTGTGCAACTAGTGTGTGACTAGTTTAATTCTATTTTACAGACGGCGGTGTTACTCTACACACGAACGTCATCTCCGATATTTCAAAGTGTACACACAAGTAAACTGTGAAATTGAATGCCTAACTAACTTTTCATACGTGAGATGTGGATGTGTACATTTTAGCATGCCACGTAAGTCGATTTCGTGTCAATGTTTTCACATTTTTTTTAACTTTTGGTAAGTAGGTAAGTCCAGTCCATATAATACGTGTTGTCTTTCCTGTTTAGTAGCGGTATAAAGGATAGTGCACACTTGGACGGGCCAAAGCGTGTCAGGTCAAAGCGCATGACATTGCATAGTAAGCTTATCCACAAATCGACCACGGTGCGACTCGTCAAAATTGTGCGCTATCCATAATTCCTTCGTTAGGAAGCATTTTTTTTACAGAAAGTTCATGTAAATATTTGGTTAAAAAAAGTAATTAACATAATTTTATTTTACTACAGGAGCCCGGCATATGAAGGTCTGCAACACTGGCAGTAGAAGATGTTTGAGAGATGCACAAAGTACGTTATTTTTAAGACCCGCCACATGTTTCCGGAATTTTTTCGTAAAGAATTTTAATGGATCGCTAATTTGTTTCAAAATTTCAAAACGGGATTCTATAAAGAAATTCCGAATGTATCTGGCTTGCTTTAAACATCAAACAACAAATTTGTTGTTTCGACTTTAAAAATCCGCAAAGTAGTATAAGAGCAGACGAAAGAAAACTGTGTTAAAACGAAGAATATTTTAAATGATGTTTTTAGTTGCCTATATTTTCAAAATTTTTTCGAAGCAAAGTTGCGTGCCTGCAAACGTGCGTGCGTGCGTCACTAGACGTGTTTGTACACATACACGTGTACGTGTGTGTGTGCGCGTGTGTGTTTGTGTGTGATAATTATACGGAATGGGGATTTATTTTAATGTATTTAGACTAGCTGAAACAACAGACATTCTCCTATCCTAACTATAAATAACTAGGTGTTGATTTATTTTTTATATTAACCTTGTGACAATAAGTAAGTACTTATCAAAACAAAATAATAATGAGTAAAACTGGATCCCTCCGTTCACGCGTTATGCAAAGACCAAGGAGGAAAGAAATTTATTTTTAAAATATAAGATTAAATAAATAAAATTAATTGAAATTTATAAAACATGTAAATTCCAAATACTTGATTTATAAGCAAGTTATAATTTTAGCATACGTATAATAAACAAAACTTTAATGCGTTCTTATAAATAATTTTCCACCATTTGTAGCAGCCAATACCTTAGTTCATATGAAAAACGTATTTTAGAGGAGCTTGTGACAGTGGAAATTAGTAGTGAATTGCGAAAAGAGTCTCACGACAACGACACTCTGGATAAAGCGACTAAAGTGGCAAAGAAGTGTAAATGTTTACCTGCATGTACATCGATTGAGTACGAAGCAGAAACTTCTCAGTCAGAGCTAGACTGGCAATCTCATTTATCAAAAGTGAAAACACCGCACATACCTGATAAGTAAGTTCTATATCTCAATTTTTTTTTTTACTTTAAATAACACAATATATTTTTTAATTTAAAAAACTTGTTTAAACGTACTTACCAACCATTAAAGTATAAATAAAAGAATTGAAGATGAAGAAATATAGTGAGCATGGAAACTTTGAGGTTGCCGTGTATTGCGAAGGCAGAATTTATATACATATAAAATTGTTGGTATTGGTAGGAAAATTAGATAAATTTTTTCTGTTTTGTTATTGTTGTTTTTATGTTTATTTCATGCACATTTGTTATACTCTGTAATAAGCTATTTGTTTTCAACCAAATTAACCGCTTGCATTTGTTTTATTTTATTTATTACAGGCCCTTGATGTCACAAGTAAATATATTTTTTAAGGAGGCTCAATTCATTACGTCTCGTCGATCAGAGCTCTACGGACAGACTGATTTCCTCGCGAACTGTGGAGGTCTTCTCGGTCTTTTTATGGGATTTTCATTATTAAGCGTCGCCGAAATAATCTATTTTCTTACTCTAAGGTATGTCATAACAAATTCTCTAATATATAATAAATAATAATATCATGGGTAACTAGTAGAGAAAAAATATGGGATATGCGCGACTTTCTTAATTTGTTTTTATCTACACTAATAAAGAGGAACAATTTTTTTATGTTATAGGGAGACAACAAGCAGACGGATTTTCTGATGGTAAGAAATGCCGTCGCCTATAGACACCAAATGTGGTACCTAATGGTGCGTTGTCAACCTGAGGTTAGGATGGTCAGCCTCCTGCGTAAGTAAGTAAACCGGCTACCCTACCCTCCAACCGAAACACGACAATAACGAGCATTGTCATTTCGCGAAAGGAATAGGTAAGGCGGTGGTGCCTGTATGTCCGGGCGAGTCGTTGCAGGACTCTACCACCTAGTAACTGTTGATTATTGAACTGTTGATATTGATAATTTGATTGTTTGTTTGTTTGTATTGAAACGGCTCCGAAGCTATTCGACCGATTTGAAAAATTCTTTCATCATTAGAAGCAGACATTATCTCTGCCTGATGAATATAATCTACATTTGTAACTAGAAAATGTTAGGGATCCCTACTAAAACTGGTACACAAGGTGTAAAAAAATATCAGCTGTGTTAACTCGGTTAAAAATGTTTTTCGTCGCATGCTATAACCATTAATGATAAGTGAAAAAGATGTTCTACAATATTAAAGAACGTATTAATATCTACAAAAAAGTTTGCAACACCACATATATAACTATTAAAGAAACGACAATATACCTACTTTGATATATTTTAAAAGTTAATAAAAAGAGTAACCATATTCGGACCATGTTATCCATACCTTCGTATTAATCCTTATCCAAATAAATCATTTCATATTTAAGACTGTTTTTCTACATAGATACATAAACGTCACTACCACCTATAAATTATATACTTAAATAAGAATTGTTTTAAAATTAAATGAACTGGTATTGTCTGGTATTAAAAATGATATTTATTTTATCAAAGTGAAATAGTACTTAGCCCAATACAGAATCACTTCCCTGAAGGCTGAAACTACCCAAACAGCGGCTTCCGTAGAACACGGGCTGAAAACTATATGCAAAATATTACATCTCTACTTATTAAAAAGCAAAACTAAATACGATTTTTAAGCGGTGGTTCTGTAACGAAGCATTTTGTTTCAATTTATTTTGTTTATGTGTAATGATAGCTATCAAGTTCGCGGCTTTCGTGATGGATAAGAGATATTCGTCAACCGTGGCGAGACTAATGCCCGATTTCACCAAGAGCCCCTATATTTAGGGGACCTTTTAACGTGTTTTGGGGGACTGTTTTATATGGAAACAGTCCCATAAGTAACGTTAAAAGGTCCCCTAAAGTATAGGGGCTCTTGGTGAAATCGGGCATTATACTCACAACAGATGTTGAGGCGCTCTTGCTAAAGAGTATTTAAATTCCTTGTTGAGGCGTCACTGTCTTGTGGACCTCGACCAATGTAATGTAAAATTATTACAATTTATATTTTATTTGCAGATTGTATTACGTTCTTCGAAGACAGCGAAAAGTTGAGCAAGCTACGTTAGAACAGGTTCAAAATCAGCAATCTATGAAAATTCTATAATGTCCAATTAAATTAAACTGGTGGTTGAAATTCATTTGATATCTAATACAAACTGTCTTTTTGTCCTATTAAATTATGCAACCAAATTTCAAACTAAATGGGTGCAGCAACCTTTTCAAATAGAGCACCTACAACATTTTGTCTTGACGTATTAACATACTTAATTACTTAATGTTGTTTTATTTCAACAAACATTTATTTCAGGCGCACTACAGCTTTTGTAAGAGATGCCGCTATGATAGGGTCCACCTATCTGTCTGCAGCTATCAACATCGATTTAACTAAGTATATAGACATTTAATTAGGTATCAATTTAGATTTCAATGGGCAGGGCCATAAAGCGCTAAAAGAGAGCTATACTCAGTACAATATCACAGAAATACGAACGATATGAAAATTCTTTCCTTCAAACTCATAGCACTCTCAACTGCAAGTTACATCACCAATTCGATGTTGACCTAGGTTACAATTAATAGTGGCAGATGACCCAATTTAAGCCAAGTAGCAAACCCTTTGACGTAACGATATGGTTGGAAGTACCATAACCTGCTAGTGGAAAAAATGATTATTATTTTTTAGACTATTACACGTTTGCGGTTGGTTGAACTAAGTGGTAGTTCAGCAACTACGCGCCCGGATTTTTTTATTTAAAATGTTGCAGAACCCCGCCACGACGGTAACGAGTGTAGTGAACTTGACCAGCCGTAAACTCATGGTAAGGGCTCTGATTATTAAGTAAAACGTTAAGCATGATTTATTAGTAGCCTTTTGAGAAAATCTTCTTTCTTTACTAAAATAACATTTGTTATCCGTGATGATACGTCAAAATAAAAAACAATGGCGTTTTTACCTTTGATGAACTTTTTAGGATTTTTTTATATCTGAATAGCCATTAGTCGTACCTTTCCGCTTAAAATATTCAGCTTATTACCTTTGATGGAAATTATGAAAGTCTAAGTGTAAAATGAGTTTTACGTTCTGAGAACTAAAGTTAATAATAAAAAATATTTCACAAAATGACCTGGCTTCGACCTTTGTAAATAACACCTATTAAATATTCTGATCTCTCCCAGGGGATCTGTTAATGGTTTGTTTTAAGGTTGCATGGCTAACGCAAAGCCAAGCCCTATACGGCTAGTCCCTGAGTCTACATTTCATGGAAATTGGAATCGGATATGTAGATAATTTTAGGTAGATACTCTTAAACACAGTAGGTAGTAGCAGAATATAAACACGAATCCAATTAAATTATTTATGATAATCAATGTCAATTATTCACTGATGTGTTTAAGAGTATCTACTACTAGGTACCTGAAATGACATATCCGATTTCAACTATCAATTCGCAGAAAATCGAGATACCGGAGGTAACCCTACTGTTTATTACACACGGAACCCGGAGCTGATTATGTATCTCAGTGGGCAACTCAAAATGGAAAAGTGTATATTCTATTCCTATCTCCAGAGACCAACAGAAATACAATAGAGATAGCAAACACAAATAACGTCATTTGACAGCTATTTGATGTACACTTCTCCAATTTGATTTGGCCACTGAGACACATAATCGGCCCCATGTCCTGAGCTCTATCTACAACTACGATTCAGATAAGGTTTTCATAAACAAATTTATGTATAGAAAATTATCCGTTGGGAAAAAGGAATAATAATAGTTTACATTCTCCATTTCGATGCTTAAATTCGGTTCCGCCTGATATACTTACTGAAACACAATGTCACAGAATTAGACATCATAATTTTACGTCTTTCAATCATTTATGGATCTTTCACAATGTATATTGCATAATTATTGCTCTCTTTATTCTTTCAGGGTCATCAAATCCTTAATATATCCTCAGACCAATAAAAAGCTTTTCTATTGATCTGAGAATATATATCATCCACTGAACTGTAAAGAGTTAAAGGTATAAAAAAGCATTAGAGATTATGGCATGTACGTAATTATGAAAATTGGTAAACTACTTTTTAAAGCATCTTTAACAGAAAAACGTAACAGAAGTTACTTTCTCAAAACATGGAGTAGGTTATGTAACATCTAGAGTCGACGTGAATCATGTTAGGGTTGCAGACATAGTCAGACTAAAAAGCTAAAAATGCTAAAAAAAATGTGCTACCTCTTTTTAGTCGCTTGCACCTATATATTTACCTGCACCGATATTTTTATATCTTCAAAACAAAACAAACAAATATGGATTACTTAAATAAATATTGAAATCGAAAATGCTTTTAATTTACTAAAGATTTTTACATTTTTATATTACATCAAAAGCAAGATCAAAACGACAAGTTTACTCATTTTACAGTTTTACATATACCTACTTACTTAAATTGAATTATAATAAATAAAAAATGTAGAAATGACAGATTTTAGGATGGTCACACTGTGCTGGGTCCACTAGGCTTCTTTTTCGGTGCATACCCTATTCTGTTATGTATCTCTTCAGTGGTTTTAATACCACCTCCTAAAGGCTTCGGGGTATCTTCTTGCATTTCGCTGGAAATTGACGAGTTATTTGTTTGATCTCGCCGGTACGTTTCATACTCTTGTAGGTCGTCAAGTCTCAAATGAATCTCTGTTAATGGTCTTCGGATCATTGTCGCTGTAACATTAAACAAAACTCTAGTCAAAAAAGGGTTATATTTTAACCCACTTCCAAAAAGGATAAAGTTGTATGTTCGACTCTATTTTTATACTTATACAAGTTGGTACGTTACTTAATTATTTCGTTATTTCTCAAAAGCAAAGAGTATATAAATAGCACGTAATAAGAGGCGGGACTTCCATTGATACATGGCAAACTTAATTCTTTTATTTTTTTTTACATAAATGTTGCGCCAAACTGCTGAAAAGTTTTTAAAAAAATCTGTTTTTTTATTTGAAAGACCTAACTTCCGAGGACCTGTGGCCACCACTGCTACCAAGTCTGCATCTTATTATGGAATCCTAGAGAAATCGAGGAAAATACTTAATTTTGTAAGAAAATAAATGATGAAACGTAATGAAAAATAGTTATTTGCGGAGTGACTTTAAAAGTGGTGTACGCAGATAATTTACTTAATGAAATCAAAGTCAGTGTATTGCAGTTAAACTACGCCTAAATTATTACAATAAGATAAGGCGGCAGCGGTACCAATCCAGGCGGAAAAAAAGGTAATCTTATAAACTTTAATTAGGTAGGTAAGAGCGGTAAGTACATTTCATTCATAGTGCAACTATTTTGCCTGTTTTGTCACGCCATACAAAGAGAGTACAATACTACGTAAGCCATAATACGTATACATTTTTTGGCGGAAAATTGCAAATAAATAATTTTATTTGGATTTAAAATATTAACTGTCGAAAAACTGGAGAACACAAAAAAAACGTGCGTATACTTATGCACGAGTATGAGAAGTTATTCCTACTTGAAAAAATAATAAGAAATTCTGTAACAAAAAATATATAAATCACACTTGTAGGTGACTTATATATTTTTTGCAAACTATAAAGTAAAAAAGCAAATAAAGCAGGCAACTTCACTACAATCTTAAAATCAAAATCTTAAAATTTCGCTCTCAGCTGCAACTTCATTTTGTAACTTTTGTGTGACGGATCTTAAAATTTTACTCCCATCATTTTTTAATAACGCGCCTAAAGAAGTATAACTTCAACAATACTTAAACTTTTACTAATAACTTACTGTCACTAACACCGTGACATCTGACTAGGTGGTAGAGTTTCGCAGCGACTCACCCGGATTGGTACCACCGCCTAACCTATTCCTGCCGCCATAACGTCATGACGTGTTCCGGTTCGGAGGGTAAGGTAGCCGGTAAACTTACTTTTGCTCAAGGCCTAACATCCCGGCCTCAGGTTGGCAACGCACCATTACCACCTTTGGTGTCTCTAGGTGGCGGAAATTTCTTACCATCAGGAAATCCGTCTGCTTGTTTGCCTTCCAATAACATAAAAAATAATAATAATAATAATAACTACTTAAGTTCCTAAACTTTTGCAATGGAAAAATACTGATTAGGTATGAATCAGCAGCGCCTAATAAAAAAAACTACGTATCTTTCAGATTGCAAGTATTTACGACTAGGACTTTCCTATTGTATTGTTATGTTATTCCATAAATAAATTGCATATTGATAAAAAAGTTAATAATTTATGAGTTACCTATACAGAAAAAAAAAACTTTATCATTAAAAAAAACATGATTTATTAATGATGTTTAGAATTTAGAAGTACCTAGATGTAAGGTGTATATTTTTTAAAGTTTATCACTACGAAATCTTTACCTGCGAGGCTATTCTGTATCTTTTTAGTGATGATCACCGCGCCCGACTGACCTTCACACTGCTTTGTCACACTGGTGTGACGGTTAAGAAATATTTTTCCTAACTTTCATACTATTAATCAAATAGTGTTATGGGCAAGAAAACGGTTTCCGAATCTTCACATTAGTGTGTACTACAGGAAGCCAATTTCTTTATCTTAACACTGTCAAAACTTAAGTGCCGGCTGAAGTGAAAACTTGAATATTAACGTTGTGCATTTTCGATATTTTGGAATGGTTTGGGAATAATTTTGCACGAATTGCTTTAATTATCAGTATGAAAGTACTATCATTTATGTGGTAGAATACAATATCATTTAATGCGCTATTGTACACAAACATGACAACACGAACATTCGCACAAGCGCGCTGCACCTTCGTACGAATTTTCGATCTGATGATCTGACGCGAGTTTATAAGTTTTTACCCATTCCATAAAAAGTGCGCAACGCCGCTAAAGAAGTTTTCACTTCAAAAAAATAAGCAAAACTGGATCACGCGAAATGAGAATTCATTTTTATTTATATTGATTCAATAACTACTTATACCTAATTTTTATTATGCTATATCCCCAGAGTGACACTGGGACGGGTCATAAGGGTAATATTAATTAAGAGGGAAATACCTAAACGACTTGGAGTTTCAGAGAATACGCTCAAATAATAATGCATAAAAATAGGTAGCTACGTATTCAGAGCACGGTTTCTTTCACTAAATGCAATTGGCATTGGTAGCATGTGACATTTTGCAGATTAGAGTGTATTATGTATTTCGGAGACTCATTGCACCACCCTCAGATAAAACTCAACCATTTTGATCGTAAAATATCAACCTAGGTCTCCCCAGGTACCATCCCATTTACATCCATTGACTTTCGCATTGTAGGTATATCTGCTTTGTCAATCTTTCAAATTTCAATTCGCATCACATGACTGAACCAACGGAGCATGGCATCTTTCAAACTAACTTTTGGACTTTGGCCCCCGAATACGGTCAGCTAGCTTAAACACTATAGTTTTTCCGTAGCGCTCATTTCGACAGCATTTATTCTACTTTTATGCTATTTTTGAAAAAAGATATTCATAAAACATTATAATAATTGATTAAAGAGCAGTGTGAAGGTTAGTCCAGATCGTTGGTAGGAACGTAAAGGTAAAAACATTTAAATCTGAACAGTATGAAGATAAGGAAATCTTTTTCCTATCGTTCACACTAATGTGAGGGTTAGGAAAAATATTTCTTAACCGTCACACCAGTGTGACAGGGCAGTGTGAAGGTCAGTCGGGCGCCATGATCACTTGGTAAAGCGTACATAATACGTAGTATTAATATATAATCTGAGTTGAACATCAAATAGCTGTCAAATAACGTGTTTTGTACCTGCTATCTCCATTGCATTTCTGGTAGTCACAAGAGACAGCAAATATTATACACGTCATTTGACAGCTATTTGATGTACACTTTACCTACTATCATTACTAAAAATATACGGAATCAGAACCCTGGATGTTCTTAAGGAGCACACAGTCACATACGAACATTAAGGTATTGTTGCAAATCAAATTCCAAAAGAAAACAGTTTTAACCTTATATTTTTAATAAAAGTATCAAGTAATCCCTGAAGTAAACAATTTTACTAAAAAAATACTAAAACAACCAAGTGTTGCCAACCCCAGTGAATAGAAAAGCAGTAGATCAATCTTAAAAAAACAGTAGAAAACAGTCAAATTACATTTTCAAAACATTAAATCTACTACATATCTCAAAAACCTTTCAATTGGGACATTGAATTAGTTACAATGATGTATAAGTTAATGAAACTACTGCAGCACTACCAGTAGTACTTCTTTAATTAACACATTTTTATTATAAAGTACATTATTGAAAAAAACAACATAATTATATTATTCATTACAAATAGTTGATCAAAATTACAAACATTGTTCATTGTTGTGTATTACTCTATCCTAAACATTTTCTGTTTCATTGTTTTTGTTAAAATCGTACATCTTTTTATTAAAATTTTTCATGTGATTTTCAGTAGCATCAAATGCGTCATTCATTCATTCATTTCATAGACATTCGTCTATTTCAGATTTTGTATGTAAAATGCCTTTGATTTGTATTAATAACAACACTGGTATAAAAAACAGTAGAAAATCGTACTAAAACAGTGTTGTCACGTCAAAAACAGTAAATCTACTGTTAAAACAATAGGGTTGGTAACACTGATCTAGCGCCATTTATTTTAAGATTACCTATTAGCTTATGTGGCAAACATACATTTATTAGAAGAAGAAGAAGACTCACACCGGAAACATAGAGAAGAATACAAGTAGGTACCAACATGGTAGATGTTAAAACTACGTGACACGTAGTGATGTGCACACATTTATAAATTTACTAACGTAATTATTATATGCAATACCTAATTGCACATGGAGGTTAATCATCATAATATATATTAAAATGTATGATTGATGTTGTATCGTATCCTAGGAAAAGATGTAAATCGAAAAGAACATCAAATTTGGTTTTTCTATAGAACAGTAACTAAATAATACATATATTTACCAATTTTACTTATATATCGTAAGGTCAAGTCTGTTGCGTGGCGTCCGTTGTGCAGTATAAAGTCCCGAGTGCTAAGTATCACGCTTTCAGTAAACGTGCCTAACTTCCACCAAATTCATTATTTTGTAATACTCTACTTACATCCGTTTTTTTAATTCCTTTCCTTGGTTTTCTTCACATCCGAATGTAAGCCTATCAAATGTAAATAGTAACGGTCTTAGTCATTTTCCCCGTATTGGTCCGGGCTCCTTTGCAGAATAGACCATCTACCTTCCTGCCAGGCAGCTCGTAAAAGGCGAGCATAGCCTTACCGTCACTAAAACCGTGACATCTGACTAGGTGGTAGAGCTTCGCTACGACTCACCCGGATTGGTACCACCACCTTACCTATTTCTACCGCCGTAACGTCATGACGTGTACTTATCATTAGCCATAAAATATTATATACTACACAAGAAATGCATAGAAAACGACTTAAAAAAATTTAAGAAGTTAACGTTCGAGACCTATTTTTTTATATATGTTAATCGGTTTCTCCTTCATTTGTAAACCAATTCAAGAAATATTTTTTTAATTGAAAGAACGTACTTCCGCTTCTGTAGATGGTCCCGTTGACACTAAGTTAGGGTCTGAAGATAGAATTCCAGGGAACCCGACGACAATCTTATTTTTAGTATACTTAAATCACATATTCATCGAAATCGAAGTTGATTTTTCAGTTTTACTGCGCCTAAATTATTTATTTAGAACAGTTTTTCTCGAAAAATCTATAAAATTTGAGTCAGAGACTATGATCCGATTACTTCACAGCTGCTTTGATTCTCTGACAGCTGCAAAACGATACGTTTATTGAAAAAAATGCTTTATTCTTCAACTTAAAACTAATTGTATTTCTATTATTTTGTTAATAATAATATCGATTCTGCTTAAAAATCTGTTTTTACTAACCATAGATTATTACTTTTCATGACTCTAATTCTTAGAATTACCATCTGTTAGAGCTTTTTGAAAATTTAACAGATTAAATTAAAAACAACATTAACTTTAATAGCTGCCCGTAAAGCATAAAAGAAAAAAATCGTTAATCGTAAAACTTTTACAGTAAAGTGAATAATCGCATTGCGTTGTGCGCACTGCGCACATCACTACACGATTCTAGCAAATTTCTTGCGAGCGAAGAGCTTGCGTCAATGTTTGATTTTCACTGTTTTTCTTGGAAATTATTAACAATCTTTTGATAAAAGCGTATTGCAAAAGTGGTGTATCAACAAAAAAATATATTTTACTTACGAAAATGTTGTACCTCGAAGATTATTTAGAAAGTAAGTTCTTACATGAATTTATTGCACTAGACGCGGACGCCATTACGGTTGGCAACGTTGAGAAGGGTGCGACTGAAGTTTTTGATTTTGGCGCGACATTTAAATTTTATTTAGTCTGTCATAGATAGGTACCAAAAACATTTTATGTAAAAAAAGGTCTTGTTGTGTACTAATTAAATATACAAATTTATTAATTTACATTTTACAGTGATTGAACATCTTCCTCAAGAATTGAGAGATAGATTTACTGAAATGCGAGAAATGGATTTGTCTGTTCAAAGTAAGTGTCAAATGTGTAGTAAATTAAAATATCCCTATTTTACTCACTAAAATACCACTTCTTTAATCACTATATCACCTAGAACACCTGTATTTTTTTCTTCTACTCCATTCTATCACCTAAACTGAACTTGAAAAAACAAAGAAGTAAATAAATACAGACATGGACTTTAGTTCTGTATAGTTAAAGGTACTTATCATTAGCCATAAAATATTTTATGTGTATAAAGCAGAAGAAAGCTATGTCTTTTGTCTCATAACTAAACAGTCATTAATTTTTCAGTCTGAGTCAATTATTATAATATTTATAATTTTTCAAGGCTAATATGTTGCCAACCTTGTGGTTAATACAACTTCACCAGACCTTAATATGTATTCTAGATAACATGGATACCTTGGAAAAAAGAGTTCGGACATTGTTTGGCGGGTGCAGACGCAATGAAATTAACACAGATCAAGCAAACACAGAATTTTCCGACATAAAACGAGGTTATAATAAAACGCTTGAAGAAGCAGATGAAAAAGTGACTTTAGCAAATCAAATGCATGAATTAGTAGATCGATATCTTCGTAGATTAGGTATGTACATCTGTCAAGAGGGTGGTGAATTAAATATATAAAAATTACTGATAAGGTGCTATAAAAAACTAAAATTACAACTATCCCCATGTTGGTCCGGGCTCCTTTGCAGAATAGACCTTCTGCCTTCCTGCCAAGCAGGAAAAGTACAGGCTTACCATCACTGACACCGTGACATTTGAGTAGATGGTAGAGTTTCGCAGCGACTTGCCGGGATGGGTACCACCACCTTACCTATTCCAGCCCCCATAACGTCAATGCTTGCCGTTGACGAGTTCCGGTTCTGAGGGTAAGGTTACTTTTGCTCAAGGCCTAACATCGCGGTTTAAGGTTGGCAACGCTCCATTACCACCTTTGGTGTCTCTAGGCGGTGTGAATTTCTTACCATTAGGAAATCTGTCTGCTTGTTTTCATTCCAATACCTAGTTGAGATATTTTTAACTAATTCTAAAAAACCTGGTATCGAATGAATGTAATCCTTTGCATGCAGTGTTTATTTGCATACATTCTTCACAATATTACTCTCAGAAAAAATTGATAAATCTGTATAAAAATAAATGGTACATTTCTTTTAAAACAACTTGATAATTGTTTATTAGATTTAAACTAACTTGTGTAAAAGGCCTTAAGTATTAATATGACTGTACCATCACAGGCTTTGGCATTGTAAACTTTTTGCTGCTTGCCTATTTTTGTAATGCCAAAAAAACAAAATATGTTATTACAATAACTGACTTTTACATTATGTGTTACATTTTCAGACACAGAACTACATAAGTTCAAGTGTGAACTGGAAGCAGACAACAAAGGTATTACAGAGGTGTTGGAAAAACGCTCTTTGGATCTCGATACCAACACAAATCACACAAGCACATCTAATAACAATCACTATAAAGAAAGCAGGTATTGGTCAATACATATTTGTTCAGGTTTTCTGCAGTTTTTCAAGAAAAAGATAGGCATCAGACTAACAGCATTCCTAATTATTGTTAAAGGTTTCTGCTGAATAACACTAGTTTTTTTTTTAAAGCAATCAGGAAAGTTTTTTACAGTAGTTTATGCAAATTGCAAACAAAGTTGGTCATTGGTTATAAAGTTTAATTGTGGCTTTCCTCCAAATTTATGAAGGCATCCTTGTTCTAAACAGAGCAATATATTTTAATGTGATATTCGCAGATAGACAGATTTTTACAGACTTTTAGACAGATATGTTCTACTAGGTTTATGTGTACCAGATATTAACGAGTACCCATAGTGGTCTCCGGGTCCTCTGTGGAAAAAAGACTATCTGCCACCTGCCTGGCAGGCTGTAATAGCAGGGAAAAACAGGTCACTACCAACAAGATTTCTGTGGTTTAGCAGTCCAGCGTCGAAATTGACTTCTTGAGGTCCCGGGTTCAATCACAGGGTCGAGCTACAAAAAAAAATTTGTATTTTTACATTTTCTAACAATAATAAAAGTTATTCAGGATTGGATATGTGAGCAGTTGGCGTTAAGCTTGCCACCTGTCACATTGCGGGACTTAGCATCTTTGGCTAGTTGTGGTGCCTTGGGTGTGCCTCTATCTACCTCTTTGGGGGATATGGGCGTCAAGATACTTTACTATGCCTCAGATATTTCTGCCATCATAATGACTAGATCATGTTCTGGTCCAGAGGACAGGGGAGAGGGTAGACTTACACATTTGATAGAACACATGGTCACATGTCAGCGTTGCACCTAGAACATCTATGGTGTATATGGGCTGCGGTTATCTCTTACCATCAGGGAAGCCGCGTGCTGGTTAGCTGTCATTTGTCATAGAAATAAAAAAAATAGTACATCTAATACAACACTGAATCAGGTCGCTTGCTTCCTACCTTTATGTAACAAACTATTGGTGTTCTATCAGGTACCGAATTCGGGAGAAACGCCGTGATAGTTGGGCTACTCGCGACTCTCGAGCTCATGCCAGCAATGGGAATCTATCCCGCACGGATTCTGCTATACAGGTTATATTACATTATCTCACCAATTTGTATTTTATGTTTCTGTTACCTCTAGATACTACTTTGCTTTTCATTGCTGTATTGTCTTAAGCTTCCTTAAATCTTCCATCATTTTAAAAATAGCTAAAAGTTTTTCAGTGTACAATATTAACTGAAATGCTACTTTGAATGTTGGGTCATAATGGATAGAGCTAAAATGCTTAAATTTACTGCAAACATATTTTAAGCCATGTGCCATCATTACGCAGTCTATATTGAAAACATAGTAGTCAGATTCATGGTTGTTTTGAGTTTTCCTAACATTTCCACTGGTCGAACAGGCTTGGCCAAGATTTATCCTAATCTTCTTGCGTATTTTAAGTGTCAGTATCAAATTTAAGTGCTAGCGAAATTACTTTCTAATGTTCTTGTACTTGACACGCCAAATCGACGTAAAAATATGTGGCACTTTTCCTAATTTTTTTTGAGACGTGACATATATTCAGAGCATGGCATCTTCGAGAGTATTACCAATCGAGTCCGGTGAATTTGTCAAATTCACAAGGCTAGCAACTCGATACCCATTCAAAAAAAGCATGACTAAGTATCCTTACCCAGTGACAGCTGCTGTTTGATTTATTGACCTTTGCTTTGTATTATGGAAGACTTCTGGAGAAAAACGGAATTAACTTTAAAGTTATCCAATCAAACACGTCGTATGACGTATCTATCGCCACATTAATATTATCTATGTAGAATGCTTGTAACTATATAATTGTGTTTATAAAAAGTTTTGTATTACTATGTTTATAATGTAGGCGGCGCTGGGCCGTGAGCCATACTCGCTGGGACACGCCGGCAGCGCCATCGCCGCCGCCGCCAGCCAGGCCATCGCCGCCACTCAACAGGTGACCTTACACTATACTACATCTTATTATTTATATAATTCTCGTGTCACAATGTTCGTTCCCGTGCTCCGTCGAAACGGCTTGACCGATTCTCATGACATTTTGTGAGCATATTGAGTAGGTCTGAGAATCGGCCGACATCTATTTTGCATACCTCTGAGTGATAATAAGGGTGACTCATCCCAATTTTTTTTCTAAACTTTCGTTAAAACCACCACCCTATATGTCTGCATTTACTGTCAAATTCATGATGCAAAGGTAGGGTTTTTTATGACGACGTAATGGATTTGGTAGACAGAAAAGGAGCAAATGAGGAGCGGGTTTAAACCTACCACCCTTACCGGACCCCAGCCGTCCATGCTACGTTTATACTACATAGACACAAAAAAAATTCATGAACTTTCTCAAATAACAACAATTCGTTAAAATAATCATATTTTATAATAGCGATAACATAAAGTAAAGAACATTATTAGGAAATAAAATATATTAAATCAATTTACTTTTGTGTTTGGGTATATTGTTTCAGCATTTAATAATTATTTTCAAAGAAACTTTAGTAAGCCAGGCAATCATTGCTTATTTCAGTCAAACAATGACAATATCCATACATGATATTACAGTTACTAGAGAAGAAATTCTTAAATTAATTAAAGGTATTGACATTACAAAAGGATCTGGTAGTGATCATATTCCACCAATATTTTTTGTCAAGTGTGCTTTTGCTTTATCAGCGCCTATCCAAATTATATTTAATCGATGCCTTCAGGAGGGGTATTTCCCTAATATTTGGAAAGAAGCACACATTGTACCCATACATAAAAAAGGCCAGCAAACTGATATAGCGAATTATCGCCCTATTTCGATTTTAAATGTACTGAGTAAACTATTTGAAAAGGTAGTTCACTCACGTATATATCCTGTAGTCGCTGAGTCAATTTCTACTGAGCAGCATGGTTTCATGAAAAAGAGATCTACAACTACTAACTTAGGAGTATTTATGGATCTAGTGCTATGGATGGCGGTTCACAAGTTGATGTAATCTACACGGACTTTGAAAAGGCATTTGATTTGAAAGGCATATACTATTGCGCAAGCTAAGTGAATTAGGTATCCGTGGTAATCTGCTTAGGTGGATAGAATCATATTTACGCAATCGTTCACAAGCTGTGGTCGTAGGAGGCTGCCGTTCTGACTTTGTTTATATCCCTTCTGGAGTACCTCAAGGTCCAATTCTGGGCCCGTTTCTCTATGCTGTCGGTTTGTATGGTGTAGGAAAGTGTCTGCACCATGCACGTTTTCTCATGTACGCAGACGACACAGAAATATATATGCGGGTGACCACGAGGCTGATTGTACAAAATTACAAGCTGACCTTGACAGGTTGGTACAATACTATGCTGACAACCGCATAACAGTCAATTTAAACAAGTGTTCGTATATCTCTTATACTAGAAAAAAACATCTAATAGCATTTGATTACACACTAAATAATGTCAAGATAAGTAAAGCAAGTAGTGTAAGAGATCTCGGTATAATCATCGATGCCAAATTAACATTTGCTGATCATGTTGATGCGGTTGTCAACAAAGCCTATAAGAACCTTGGCTTCATATTGAGGGTCAGTCAAGCATTTTCTAATGTTAACTGTCTGAAGGTTTTGTATTTTGCATACGGAAGTATTCTTGAGTACTGCAGTTTAATTTGGAACCCTCATTACATAACATACACACAAAAAATAGAACATATACAGTCTAAGTTTATAAAATGTTTAAATTTTCGGAGCTATGAATCCTTTACAAATTGTGATGAATCCTGTTAGCATTACCATTTTATGACTCTTGAAGACAGACGTACACTAACTGACATGTATTTTTTGTATTGTATATGCAATGGTTATATTGACTCCTTAGAACTCTCCTCTAGAATATTAACTTTTAATGTACCGAAAACAAGACACAGGCGAATACGTCTATTTGCCAGTCACGATACTCTTTCAAATTATGCTCAAAATTCGCCCATTAACAGAATGCACAGAACTTACAATAAAACATTTAGTCACATTGGCATTTTTATCTACTTAAAATGTATAACATTACAACACATTCAATACAAACACACACACACACTGTGTTTATATTAACGACAACTTTTACTTTTATTATATAGAAAATGTAAATCCGTTATTGGCTGTAGGCTTAGTAAATTTTGTTAATAAATAAATATTGAAATAAATGTT
>NJDD01005536.1:51725-63582 GCA_002245505.1 Calephelis nemesis
ACTTACAAGCATATTTAGTTCATTTAATTAAAATCTGGTTTCCTTTTCTTTATTTCTAATCACGTTTTTATTCGAATCAAAATGACATGTTGAATATTTTTACTTTCTAATTTCAGCTAACTTCAGACTAGTGATCTTTTTTAATATACACCTGTTACGGAAGTATTCATTTTAATTAAAATGCATATTCCTTATTAAAAAAACCCTTATTGTTACCCCATTCAATGCAGTTAAAGACAATTTGTTATTATTACCACTATCCATACATACTAGGTAAATGAAAAGTCTACTCATATATTTTGCAGTTGCGAAGTGACATTAATGAGTTGAATGAGTTGTTGAAAATTTCAAAACGGAAAAAGGTACAGGATATTTTGTCACTAGAAGTCAGAAAGTTGGAAACAGAGATCATTAATTTAAAAGAGGCTGAGAAAACTCAAATGGAAATAGAACCAGCACCAACTACATCTTCAGCTCCAGTTTCAAATAAGAGATACCAAATAAAGTTGAATGGATATGGTAAATATAACACTACATCTGCAATTACTCTCTTAATAAGAATATATTTATTTCACATTGACCTTACAAATGATCTTGTAAAGCTATAAAAGTGAATAAATAAAACCTTACTCAAAGGACCAATTTATGGTATAGAGACTGATCACGCAATGTGGGTGTAATTATATTACAGACTATTTCTATAATATGTGGCTTCTATAATTTAACTTTTGGTATTTAACTCTCTGCCTTTCTTTATGCCACTAGTTCTTTCAAGATGTTTTGTCTGTCATGTTAGATATATGGCGGCCATTTTATGTAGTACTGACTTTTACCCATGGATTCATACATTTGTAAGTCATTAAAAAGTATCCTATGTTATTGTTTTAATACCTCCAAGAATATCTGAATAAAGCTTTATGATGATTGGTTGCATAGTTTTTGCGTTAAATTGTTACAAACAAACTTACATTCACATTTGTAATATTAGTAGAGATTTTCTGTAGTATTGAAAAGTAATATTTGATAATTTCCATTGTCAGCACTTTGTACCCAATAAACATAATTTTGAATGAAGAAACACTTGTATTGTTTTAATCACTTACAATTTAATATTTTATAAATTTTAAGTGATTGTGAACTGTAGTTAGTGGTACTACAGTCCACAATCTTGTCAGTGTGACATTGTCTAACATAGCATTAATTTCATGTTATGAGGAATAAACTCTGTCTGGATATGATGACGTGTTAAATGTTTTCAACTTTTCAACCAATGCATGTGTTGTTTCAGGTTGGGATCAATCAGACAAATATGTAAAAGTGTTTGTGACGCTTAAAAATGTTCAGAATGTGCCAAAAGAACAGGTTTATTGCAAGTTGACTGACAGGTCAATGGAACTGCATGTAGAGAACTTAGAAAACAAAGATTACTTGCTGATAATCAATAAGTTACTTCACAATATCGATGTTCAAGAAAGCCATTGGAAGCAAAAGACAGGTAAGTGTAGTCTGAATTTTGTACCTACATACATATCTTCTTACATATAAGTCTTACGGGGTAGGCAGAGAGAATTGAGAGCCAAATCTCACGACCCTGGTAGACTTGACTAGCTCCCTCCCATTCATAACTCTTTTCATACAAATGCATATTTTCATACAAATAAAATTTTATATTAATATAAATTTTTAACTTTAATTAATATAACTTTTTTTTATAAATAATTTTTACTAATATTTTCCATTAAGTACCTTGTCTAGGTTGTATTCCTAAAAATATTAGGTGTATAAGTTGCTAGTTTAACATCAAAAAATTGAATTTAAAATACCCCATTTGATTTTGAAAATACCTCACATTGATTAAAATTATTAATAAAAATTCTATACTTATTGTTGTTTTTATTATTTTAGATATGGTGGTAATTTTCTTGGCTAAATCCCAACAAGGTGTGAAATGGTCACATATGACTGAACTTGAGAAAAAGTTTGAAGATCAGAAAAATAACCGCTTCAAGACAGATGAAGACTTTGCCAAAAAAGATCCACAGGAATCTATTATGGGTCTTATGAAGAATATGTGAGTATTGGATGTTTAAACTCTTGCTTTGTTAGTTTTGAGCGAAACTGTATTGTTTCAGGCCGGCAGACTGATGACTGAACAGATTTGAACATATTATGCTGAATTATTAGAATCCTTTATTATTTTATTAGAATTGTTATAATTTAATGCTGTATATAATTTAAAAATATCAAGAGTTTTGGCGGTACCAAGAAAAAAGATGGACATTATTGTTATTAAATTTTGTGTACATATGTTTTGAATAAAATTAGTAAGTTTTGATGGCATTTTGTTTAGTTAGAGTGCACAGTTTATGAAGAAATAAGTGTATTATGTATTTTCTTGTTGCTGCCAAATCCCACTTGATGAGCTTGGGTAAGGGTGCCATCTCTTTACCTTATGTAATGAAAAATATTTATAGACCTAAAGTCCTCAAATGACTTACTATGACTAGACGACTATTCTAAAAGAAATTAAAAACATAAAATAATACGAAATGACCTAAAAGAAATGAGTAATAATAATGAAAAAAGAGGCATCACGGGGAAAGAGCTTAGTGTGTCCCTAAGAGACGAATGTAAAAAAAACTTAAAAAACTCATTTGATATAATAATAAAATTTTGGTTGTTTAAGGTATGAAACAGGAGATGATGAAATGAAACGGATGATCTCTAAGGCATGGTACGAAGGACAACAGCGAAAGAAAACTGATACTGTTGATCTGTAAATGTGTAGTTTCTGTAGTATTTATGTTTAAGTGTCAATAATGTGAAATAGATATAAGTGAAACATATTGATTTTGTTTTGATATCCTATTCCTGCCACCTTAATTAATGTCCGTAGGGACTGAGGGATTAAGTTTGGTGTTTAACCGAGTTTACGCTTGTAAATTAGTGCAATAAAAGTAAGCAAGGTAGACCTTCGAACTTGTCAGACCGATTGAATGATCTCGACCATGCTTATTAAGCTAGTAAGCGCTTAATATCGCATAGTGTAATCGCACTTATTTAGTTCAATATTCTTGTGCTGGTTGGAGTACTATAGTTGTTCTGTGGACGGCTGTCACAGTCCACAGACTACTTTTACAAATAAGTTAGCTTGCGATATTTAATAGCAAGCAGATGATAAAGTAAGACTTTAGACTAAGTAAAATCGTCTGAATACCGCATGTGATACGTCTTAAGAGACTTGGTACTAAATAGGGGATTGCTAATTACCTACGAGCAAGTGTCTACTTTGTATGATGAGAGAATTTTTGCTTATGAAGTTTGGTCTAAAAATCGCCAGGATTGGTCCCAACACTATGCCTATTCCTAAGTCTAATGGCTAAGTAGACAAAAAAAAAATTAAAACTAAGTGGCTACATTTTTTTTGTTAAGGGGGCGCTTGTTAGACTACCTATATATACCGCGCGTTACCTTCCGCGTCGTAAGATGCTGGTCTTAGATTTTATTCACCATGACTTGTTTTTATCTAGGTTCTAGTCTATTTCATACATTTAACATTTTTTTTAAATTGATATACCTACTCACTGAAAAACTTTAACTACATACATACGTACATATCCTCACGTACATACATACATACATATCCTCACGCCAAGTCCCTTACGGGGTAGGCAGAGAGTATCGAGTGCCAGACCTCACGATCCTGACAAACCTGTCTTGCTTCCTTCACATTCATTACCCTTTTCATACAAACACGCCGGTTTCGGAGACTCTTGACACCACCCTCGGATAATATCCGAAAAAACTTAACTTTGGCTAAGAACCTATTTTTACGAGTTTTAGCATGTATAGAACTTTGGATAAAAACCAGTTGTTATTACTAAATCTCGAAGTGTTTTCGAATAGGAATAGATTTCCCCGTGTTTGTCTGGCCTCCTTTGCAAAATAGATCATCTGCCTTCCTGCCAGGCAACTCGTAAAAGGCGAGCATAGGCGTACCTACCGTCACTAATACCTTGACATCCTACTAGATGGCAGAGTTTCGCAGGAACTCGCCCAGATTGGTACCACCGCCTCACTTATTCCTGCCACCATAACGTCAACGCTTGCCGTTAACGTATTCCAGTTCGAGGATAAGGAAACCGGTAAGCTTTTGCTCGAGGCTTAACATCCCGGCCTCAGGTTGGCAACGCACCAATACCACCTTAGTTGTCTCCGACTGCCTGGTGGAATCTGTATGTTTGTCTTTTAATATCATAAAATTTCAAGTTGTTTAAAATTACAATATCACTTAATTTTGAGTTAAAATGTAGTTAACTGCTTGGCAAATAAAGATGTGTAAACCAGGCATGGGGACAGTGCTAATTAACTATTTCTGTCACCATAGTGTTAGTGCCACCGTGTTGGTCCGGGCTCTTTTGCAGACTGGACAATCTGCTTTCCTGCCAGGCAGCTCGTAAAAGGCGAGCATAGGCTTACAGTTACTGACACCGTAACTTCCTACTAGGTGGTGGTCGATTTGTCAATTAGTGCTAACGCCTTACCTCAACACCTCCTGCAGCCGTAACGTTAGTGCTTGCCATTGACGAGTTCCGGTTCGGAAGATTAAGTAGCCGGCCTACCTACTTACTTTTGCTCAAGGCCTAGCAATGCACCATTACCATCTTTTAAATTGTCACGTACTTTGCATGTGACAACCCCAACTAAAGTAGGTAAAATAATTTGCGAAGTAGTTAAGTTTTAAATATGTATGAAACATAATGTACACAATTTAGTCATTTGTTATTAGTGGTCAAAATTATAATGTAATTTATTAAAGTATGTATTCAAAGTATGGTATGAATTTCCCAAAACAGTGAAGAAAAACCAACCGTTAGCAACTCCATTGTCTAACGTATTAAAGTTAAAATATAATGTTTAGTAACTAGTTTAAACGTTAACCTTGTAAACGAAATTGTAGATGATATTTATGATAAACCGTATTTACGAACAAGTGTTTTGTGGTTTAGTAAGTAATATGAATATTTCAAAGTTTTATGGAAACTATCCAAAAAAGTGTCTGGTAGCTCCACACATAGTTTAAATAAAAAATAGCGAAGCATCAATAACATCTAAGGTGCCTATAGGACATAGGTGGCGGTTACCTCTTTCTACCAGGGGAGTAACTCGCTTCTTAGCTATTATAAATCGTAAAGTGTAAGAATTTACATAGAATAACAAATCTTAGGGCAAAAATGAGGCAAACTGATTACATTTTTAGCTTCACTGAGTTCTAGGATTCATTCAGTACAATAAAAATGGATTTATATTGCCGACAAACATTTATTTCTATAAATATTGTAAATATAAATATTTTTATTTTATAACATAACTTTTGCCATTAACATTAAGATACACATTTAATTCTTCAATCCATTTTTAGCGCCATTCTCGTTGACATCCACGAGTTCATCCTGAAAATAAAATGCAAACAAATGTTCACATAAGTAAGTATGTATAGTAAGTATTTATATAAATTAAACTTGTTTTGTTTTGTATGTAGTTCGTGTGAAGTGAATAAACATTGATTTGATATATCAGTAAAATTCACCGCTGCTACCTTACTATCACTTTCAGGAGTAAATTCTTACTACATAAGAACAGGCTCAACTTTTATTTATGTTAGAAAACAGTGAATTTTCACACGTCTGTTCTAATGGTAGCAAGTTGCTAAGAGGCAACCGTGGCTTACAGACATCATAGATGTTGGAGCTACGTAGCTGTCCAGTGATCGGAATGTTGCCAATGTGTCAGTCTACCGGCTTCCCTCCCTATGGACTGGAACATAACTCTGTCTTTATGACAGCAGGATAGGTAAAGCGGTATATCCCTAAGTGGACGATTTGCAATGCACCAGTGGTTTTGTGGTAATGATTCATTTAGCGGGAAGGCAAGTGGTCTCCTGTGCAGATAACACAGGAGACTCGAACCAACATGGGAAAAATATCCAAATCTATGTTGATAACGTATCGTTTCATCTTTAAGTCACTAAACATTACTAAATTTTAGGGGCGATAGACGGAATTTTAACCATCATAAAATGCATTTGCCTAATTGTCCCACAATTTCACAAAAATAGGTATCAATTAGGGGGAACCTTTAGTAGTTACAAATTTATTAATTAACACTTACTACGAAAAATACTATTAGATATGCTAATAGTTTACTATCCTGTCTTTGTAATTTTTTTGTTGAATTTAATTCCTTAAATTCAACAAAATCCAACAGTATTCATTTTATTTCGCTCAACGAGCCTCCCTACCGCGCCCCGCTCTAACATCGCTACTGCTTTAAAAAATTCTACAGATGAGTGTTGAAATGTTGAAAAAATTTAAAATATAGACTTTCTAGCGTTATAATAATTTCGTCATTGTGTACTTTAAAGGTCAAAATAAAAAAAATCGTAAATTATACTACGACTTACCTATCTTTCTTCGAGAAGTCTTTGCCTTTCGAAGGTATATTAATGAAAATGCTCATTAAGTAAATTCCTTGAATGATGTAGAATAGATGATTCAATTTGAGCTCGAATCCATTATGAGGGTTCAAAATCTCAACGGCATTGTCGTTTATTCTGGATTGTCGTTCAACATTTACTCGCCTATTTCTATTTTCGATGGGTAGAGACAAGTAAACGCGTTCTAAAGAATTTTCTTGCCTATTTATTTGTCTGATTTCTCTTCTTTCCTGATTCCTACGGAAGCTTCTAAGTTTATCGCTAGGAATGTTATTTCTAGACTCTCGAGTCAGGCTATCACGAGGAGTCATGCGATCAGATCGCACCTCACGTCGCGTGTTATCCCTCGAAATAGCCCTTGCTCTGTTATTTGAAGCATCTGTATAACGTCTGTAGTTAAGTTCTGATTTTTCAGTCTCATGATCTAAAATTCTTCGAGATTTGTCTCTTCCTTCTTGCTCTCTCTTTGATGTCCTCACGCTATCTCTATTGAGTCTTAAAACAACGCGGTTTCTTGTGTTCCTGTTTTCGTCAATTTGAGATTTAAGCCGAGTGTTTCTGTCACGAACATCGCGTTCTACATTAAGTCTGATATGAATACGGCTTTGGTCTCTATTTCTGGCGGTAATAAAGCTCCTATTTTCCCTATGGCTAAGAGGTTTAGTTGATCGGTCATCAAAGCGTACGGTTCTGTCTAATAAAGTTTCAGTTGAACGTTCATCAGTAACTCTTCTAGAATCCGATTGGCTTATTCTATTCAGATCTACCCTATTTTCATTGAAATCACGAGAGATTACCCTAGATCGTTTCCCGTCATTAACATCGAATCGTCGTTCTACTGATGTAAATTCGCGAATGGCATTCTGCCTTTCACTTCGAGTTTGAACCCTACGATTTTCATTTGAGCGTTCCGAATAGTTTTCTCGTAGTCGGGTATTTCTGCGGTCATCGTTTCTGTTGTTACCGTTCTCAATACGAGCTAGAACACGTTCCTGGCGTTCAAATCGAAAAGTAACGATTGTGTTTCCTCGATATTGATCAGACATAGACCTGGCATTTTCGGAAAAATCGAAATTATGTCGATTGTTTAATGACGATTTTGCACTTCTTACAAATCGTCGATGTTGAAGTTCAGTTTGCCTTTCATTTTCGTCACGAGCTTCGATAAGCCTACTTGCGTGCCTTTCTCGGTCATTATTCAGTCTTTGGACGCCATTATTTTCAAATCCTTTACGTGTATGTCCATAGCTAGACAGGCGTCGATCTAGATCGTTGTAAAGTCTTGCAGCAAAGTTGGTCCTCGTCACATATCTTTGTCTATCAAAAGATAGTCGAGATTCTGAATTGAATGTTCGAGATGGTCGTACTACAACATTTCGTCGAGTGCCGAATCGTTCTGCGGCACTATCTGTAGTTTCAGTTATTCTGCGCTTATTATCGTAAACTGTTTCTCGATATTGCAATCTATTTCGACTATCTCGACTGAGAACACTTCTTTCTAAACGTGTTGAGCGTTGGTATCGATCAGTATCGAAGTTGCGTTCCCTGTCTCGAACATTTAATCGTCGTTCTTCTAGTTTATCAGTGAATCGATCGGGTCCTTTATAAAATCTCGTTTCTGTTTGTAAAGATTGGGGAAACTGCACACCACAATCTTTTCCATCAACAAGACCTTCAGATACTATGGGTTGAAAAATTGTAAACACTATAAAAAGTAGTAAACGCCAGTCAACCATATTAACTATAGGTACTCTTCTTAGGGTATGGCTTTACTTGTTACTTTTATCTGTTCGCTGCTACTTCAGTACTGATGCTGGAGGACTCCAGGAGCTAGCTTTTATACTAAAATGCTTCTCTTTTGAGCGAACTGCTATTTAACGCTACGGTGCATTCAATTTTCAAACAATTCGCGCTTTATGGACTGTAGTGCGACCATGTTTCCTTCATCCTTTATTTCGAAACTCCTACTGAACTGATAATTTTGGGGACGGTAAACCACTATGTTACGTAACGCGTTACGGCACTAGTCTGTCTGGCTTTCCTTTTTAAGATATAACATCTGTTGGGCATCTCGAGATGAACACTTTTTTTAAACAGGAAGGTAATAAGTACAACCAAACATAAATACAAATTAATTACCTACCTTGTAAGTTTTGAGGACTATGTAACAAAATTTATGCGCACCGTTATCGAAGATTGTTTATTTATCGATATATCAAATAAAAATTTTAATATTTAAAAAAAATTTGCCTACGTAAGTAATTATTGGATAAATAAAATAACGACTGGTTGCACTCCGTTAGCGCCGGCGTAAGTGAAAACTTTAATATTAACGATGTGCATTTTTGATATTTTGGAATGGCTAGGGAATAATTTTGCACGAATTGCTTTAATTATTAGTACGAAAGTACAATCACTTATGTGGTAGAATACAATATACATTTATTGCACTGTCGTATACAAACATGAGAACACGAACATTCGCGCAAGCGCCCTGCACCGTCTTACGAATCAGGTCACGTGTCCTGACTCGCAACGCCATTAAAGAAGTTTTCACTTAAAATGTAAATTAAAGGAAAATAATTTTATACATATTATCAAATCAACTTGTAAGTTTGCTTCTGATCCCTGGAAGCAGGGGCGAAGTACCCAAATTAAAGATACTGAAGAATTCCAGGTGATGAAAGTCCGACATTCTAATCTTGCTAACGTACCATTTAAACTTATTTTAATTAATCAGACCAAAATAGGATTTATGGAGGCTTTAGACGTCATTATTCGAGTAAACGATTTGGTATATTTTCAAATGGTCTAAAAACAACGTTTGGTGTTCATTTGTTGCAACATGATAATACATACAATAAAAAGCTATCCTGTCAACATTTAGGCAGATATTTATATAGTAGCGAGTAGAGTGCGACCAACTTATCTGATCAATAAACATCGTCGATAGTTTGACGTTTAACATTTTAGATTAAGTACAGTATTTTACCTAGAAAACAGTTTTTAAAAAATTATGTGTGTACTTATGTACACGCGTTAGAAGTTATACTTCTTCGGCGTAATAAGATAAAAATCTTTTTAAAAATTTTATCGTTTGCCTTATTTTACATTTGTAGACAAAATCACGTAGTGATTATATTCTCTTTGAACAAAATGACACTAACCATAGAAATAAAGAAATATTGTGAATACAGTTGTCAGTTCTCACGCAAACATACGTAGATCACAGAGTACATTAGAACATATTATATAAATGACGTAGATGTCTAAATTAAATAAGTATACAGTTTGACTTGGAAATTAATCATCTATGACTTATATTCATGACACAAATAAAAAAAAAATAGTTAAATGTATAACGAGGACATACCTACATAATTTGCCGAAAGTACACCTTAGTGCCATAATGCGATAACACAAACCTATTGCCAACTGGGCACTTATCCAACCCCGGTCAATATTGTTTTTCAGTAAAAAAAATAAAACTTACATTTTGAAGTTCTCGAACTGGAAAAATAACTCGAGACCTCATTTAATCATCACCAACACCGGATCACTAAACCTCAAATATACAAATACAAATACAAAATACAAATAAAAACAAATACAAAAAAAATTATTTTCCCTCAAAAATACAAACAATCAAAACAATGTTTTTCTTCACACTAACTTATTAACTAGGAACAACAAAAATTAAAGAAAATATATATAAGTAATAAAAATATTTTCTAATTTACCCTTGACACATAAATTTTTATTTCGTCATTTTCACCCGACCGCATCAATGTATGACGGTATTTGCAAAAATTAACAGTGCGTTGGTCACCGATAACTCGATGCGAACAGGGGGGTTACCATAAGCTCTTAAAACAGTGCTATTTCAACAATACTAATTGTCAGTCGAGAAAGACAACCTTACGACGTACATCATAAAGTTGCTTATAAAGGCAGACATTTAGCAAGATGGAAATAATACTGCTATAAGCGTTCATAGTAGGGCCCCTGGTTTCTTTAAACATAATGGCAGAGCTAAAGCTAGGGCTACACAGGGTTATAATAAAAAAAATTTTAAATCAGACATTTTTTTTGTGTGAAATATTTTTGTTGATGTGAAAAATAATGTGAGAATATATATTACATGTACTTTATTGATATTTGAGAGGGACTGGTGTCTGAACTAGGAGACCTGTATCACAGATCACCAGCCTTCCCAATACTAAACCGTGAGAAGTGTAAAACTAGGTAACCTGCATTAAAATAACATTTAAATATATCATGTTATATACGATATACGTTTTATTGGTTAGATAAGATATTTTTTAATAAGCAATGTGTAATAATAAGTAAATTTATATATAAATATGCAATAATAATAATATAATTAATTGCGCTTACGTACGTGCGAAAGTACTTATACATGTGTGTGTGTGTGTGTGTGTGTATTTATGAGTATGTGTGCGTGTGTGTGTGTTTCCTAAGGGAGTGATATTGCGCAGATTTATGTGTAAGAACGTGTCCACGTTTTTTCGTACGAACGTTTTTGTGTTACACATGTATTAATTATTTTATATGTGCTAACTGTTTTATGACAGAACAATTAACAAATTTTCAGCGTCACCGTAGGGGAGATTCTTTAACCAACAAGTGACCGCTTTCTTGCATTTTACTCTCGTAAGTGGATAAATATTGATCTTCACATTTATTTTATTATAAAGGTACTTGCCGAGAAATCCGAAAAACTTTTTAGATGTGACTGAGCTCCATTTACTCGTATAGCGACAAACTTTTAGTTTTAACCTTTTATTAGAATTTAAATTCGGATCAAAACTTATCAGCGAATGTTGTTTTAAGATTGTGTTTAGAATAAAAAGTTGCCTAACAGTGAGGACATCTGACAAAGTATAAAGATCTTTTGTGGGGAATCTAAAGGGTAAATGTAAGCTTACCTTAAGAATTGCTCGTTGAGCCCTTTCGAGTTTCAACAATCTTGTTTTAGGTGAGCCCCCCCAAATTGTACTACAGTAACTGATAATGGATTGACATAAGGCTAAATATACCATTTTAATGACTTTGTAGTCAGTAACATTGCAAATTAAAGATATAAATCAATTTACGAATTCTAGTTGTAAGAATATTTATATGATGATCAAAACTTAGAGTGTTATCTATAATTACACCAAGATATTTAATATCAGAGGCTAAAATAATGGGACTACAATTACATTCTCCATTTTTGGAGCAGAAGTGTGGTTTTATATAGTGTTTTGTGTGAACCATGGTATGAGTATTTTTAAAAGAGAACGGAATATACTTAGTTTTATCTACATTTAATGTAAGAGCATTATCTGAAAGCCAAGA
>NJDD01005538.1:0-14898 GCA_002245505.1 Calephelis nemesis
AAAATATTTTTTTTCTTTATTACAATATTTATGGCAAGACTAGGTATTTTTATAGTTATGTTTTTAAAGGCTGGTTACGAAAAACCGAAATTATGAAAAATATTTTTTTTCTTACTTGGTGTAATTCGGTTAGAGATATATTTACTTATATGTACACTTATAGATGTTACTATTTCACGCTCACCACACTTCACGTATTGGACTTATTACATCAAATAATACATAATATCTCTTTTCAAGGCATTTTTATTTTAGCACTTGCCCTGTGCTTGGGTTAAATTTCTAAAATAAATATTTATATTCTATATTTAAATATTTACATTTTTTTTTCTCTCTCTTTTGTACTTAGACAAAGTAGTAATTTATTATATCTTTTAATTTTGAACAACTTACCTCACTATTAATAGGTATGTAGTCCAAAATCAAACTTTATCCAAAATCAAACTGTAAATGTGGTATTAAACATGCAATTATATTTTTGCTGTCATTTCACTTGAAATTTATTACTTAAGGTTGTATATGGATTAAGCAACAGATGTTATCGCCGGACCATTTTTGTGATCACAAGCGTAAAAACGCTAGCAATTTTCGAGTTGAGCAAAGCAGTAGCCGCCTACTTTAACGATTTTAGATGTCATCATTTTTAGGCTTTTTACACAACTATAGGTGAAAATTATAGCCTAGCAAACTTTAGCTGACGTTGACGTTAGCGGTGCATTACTACATTATTAAAAAAAAACATGCAAGTTTGTAGATTGCTTTTACCCGCATTGCAACTCGATAATGGCGAGCACTGACACTCCGTACACAGATAAATATTAAGGAAGCGCTATCATTTTGAATGTCTGACTTATTTTAACAAATCATGCGTTCTCACATAAGCGACGTTAGTAAATAAATAAAACATTTTGGAAAATTAACATTTTTATTCATAAAAGATTAAGCAATCGAGTTTACAGCAAGTATTTTAACAACTTGCTTGTCATCTAATTTGCTAAGCAACAGTTCTTGGTTTTTCAATAATTACCATAATTAACAAAATTAAAATATCCCTATATCAACATACTATCATACATTCTTTTGGTGTTTGAGATGAACAGCATTAGTTAAGTATTATTTTGAGTGTTACTAAAATGAGAAAATGAGACTCTCACAGACTCATTTGCACATTTCAGTTACATTGTTTTAATAATTATTAAGTAATTTAATATTACTACAGAAATCTTGGTTGCAGGAGGGATTGTTTCAACGTTTTTTCTCTTGCCTGGCTAGGTTTAGTAACGATGGTAGCAAAAAACTATTTAGAGATGGTGGTAAGTACTAGGCAGATATTATGGTCCTTGTTGACGGAGAGTTTTTTTGCCGTTTCTTCACCTGATTGGATTGGTTTGGAAACGGTATTAGTTTACAGTATATCGGATAAAATTAACATTTTAAAATTGTTTGTAATTAACAATTAATCTTGTAATAAAATCAAAATGTATTAATATACATGTAATTATATAATACATTTTAATAAACATTAAAATCTTTGCACATCAAAATGTGCTAGAATGTGGTGGAATGTTCCGCAAAATAAATAATTTTCATTTCATTTGAAACTTCAATCAGCAATGTTTTGACAGCCACAAAAGCACAACAAAATGTTCAGGAATATGTTGGAATGTTCCGCAAAATAAATAATGTTCATTTCATTTAAAGCCTCTATCAGTGTTTTGTCTGCCACACAAGGCAGCATGTATTCAGAAAGCAAAACGGCTTCACTTTCGTTGACACGTGGCCAACGCCCGCGATAACCCCACGACGAGGTGGTCATTCAAGCGCTTAATGTTGTCCTATTTGAAACCAGTATGCCTTCATTAATGTAACATGTTACGTTTATTTTGAATTGGTATTCTTTACGGAAATCGTGTTTTTCTTTATTTATTCCATTTTTATACACGTTTTATACATGTGACCAACTTAATGACATATCTTTAAAAGTCAAAATGTAAACTTAAACAGTTTAAACTTAACAGTGACAAGTATGGCTTTGATTCACCAATGCTAAATATGGCTTATATTCAACAATGTTAAATATAGCTTAAATTCCACAATGCTATATAAAGCTTAAATTGAACTTGACGGTACATATTGATTATGTTTAACAGTACTAAATAAAGCTTAAACTCAACAACCAATAAAACCAAATAAGCAATGTAAAAGACAAACAATTTCACTTGTTCATATCATCATGTTCTTTATCTTTTATCTTAATGTATGTATTAAGATAAAAGATAAAGACTACACAAAAACATGATGAATATGGATTTCCCTTAAAATAAACAAAATTAAAGTATTTAAAATGTCAAAATTTCTTTTTACATGGGTCAAACCATGCATTGGGATCTTAAAGTCATTAAAATGTTTGTAGGTATGTCTGTTTCAATAAAACAATTTGCAAATCGATTATTGTTTTTTAAGGGCCATCATGTCCCTTATAATGTACATAATAACTTAGGGGTTTTTACCATGATTTTTGTAGTGGTTCCCACTGTGACCAAAACACGAACAAAAATGACTTACTATTATTTCGTATGTCAGTTAAGGGCTATAACATTTAGAGCTTATTAATTGTTGTTAAATTATTAATTACTTTAATCTTAAAGAAAGCGAACAACTGCACAGCTCTTCTGATGGGAATATACAACCGCCTTTTACACAGCGGTATAGGTGCGTTGTTGTCATGAGGTCGGGGTCTTAGACTTAATAAGTCTACCAGTAACCCTACTCTCTGATCCAAAACATGATATTGCCATGATAGCAGCTGGAATAGCTAAGGCGATTGATCTCTACACGCGTAGGCGCACACAGCACTATTATACTACCGTGGCATTGTTGTTAATTGACTTTGCTCGCTTTTTACGAGCTGCTTAGCACAGAGAAATATAGTTTATTTTACACACGGGAAAAATCAATTAACATAAAATATATTGCAAATCATGTAGCAATATATTTTCTGTTATTTCGTTATCGTCTAAGGTCGATAAGACCAGCGCACAAGCACACGGGTACCCTTAAGAGATAACTGAAGACTATATACACCATAGAAGCTACAGGTGCGTCACTGTCCTGAGGCCGGAATGGAAGTCATATGCCTATTGTGCAAGTCATATCGTAATAGAGGATCGTAATATTATATACAAATACGGTAAAGAATATAGTAGCTATAATTATAAAGCACCTTAAATATGCAGATTAGTAGTCAATGTAGATACGATGACTGTTAAGGAAAGGTATGTGCACTGAACAGCTTTCTATATAAACACTGTGGAGCTAAACGATTAGTTTAAATTGACTGGCCCTGTTGGTGCCGGCGAATTCGTCCGTTCATTGAAATAAAACAAGTGGTCGCCCATTGGTCAATTCGACCATAATATAAAACGTATTGTTGTTAAGAATTTGTTGATAAGAACGCCATCTTCATTTCTCAAGACCAACTACTTTGTTTCCAAACTTATTAGTGCCCCGTCTGTGATCTTTTATCGTTATCTATATATATAAAAATCAATTGCTGTTCGTTAGTCTCGCTAAAACTCGAGAACAGCTGGACCGATTTGGCTCCTTTTGGTTTTGAACAATTTGTAGAAGTCCAGGGAAGGTTTAAAAGGTAAGAAATAAGGAAAAACTGGGAGAAAACTTGAAAAACCAACATCTAAAATTTTCCCATACAAACGGAGCGGGTGAAACGAAGTTCGCCGGGACAGCTAGTCATCAATATATTTGTTTGTGTGTGTCAAATGCATGGTAGTGTGGGTTATGTTTTATTTATTGATTTAATGTACTTTATAAGCATTATTATTAAAAAATATTAGCGTTCTGCACTTCTCTTACACATAAACTATAAGTGTGGCAAACAAAGGGGTCCAAAGTTTTGGCATCACGTATTAATATATAGATTATATAAATACTATAGTACCTGGATGACCGAGCTTTGCTCGGTATTTTTTTTTGTTTTTTTTATAAATTGTGTTTTTTGGAAATTATATTTAAGTACTAATTACACAATTAGTCTAACCTCAAAGCAAACAATCATTGACTTCGTTGCTTAACAACGCCATCTGCTGGAACTTTAATTATTCGCCAAAAATAGTATTATTATTCGCCAATAGATGTCAGGAAGAGTCATAATAAATTGGGACTACTCAAACGCCTCCTATTTGTTAAAAAAGTAAGTTTAAGTCGATAAAACACGAATATGACATTTTCTAAAAATGATTCCTAGCTAGATCGATTTATCGCCCCCGAAACCCCCTGTATACTAAATTTCATGAAAATCGTTGGAGCCGATTCCGAGATTCCAATTATGTATATATATATATATACAAGAATTGCTCGTTTAAAGGTATAAGATAAAACAAGGTAAAAGTAGGAAATAGCGAATAGGTGCTTTAGACTTTCTTAAAGTGGCCTTTTTGGTTTAGCGGTTTAGCATTAGACTTGACTTCTTAAGGTCAAGTTTAACGCTAACCCCGGGTCGGACAAAAAGAAATGTTTGTACCTATTTTAATTTTTTTATATATTGAACATTTCCCGGGATCGGATGTGTGCCTTGCCACCTATTACATTGTAGGACTTGGTTTCTTCTGCTAGTCGTGGGTGCCCTGGTTGTGCTTTTGCCTACGGCGTCGGGAATGTGGGCGTGAAGATATTTTATAATGGCGACAGAATTTATAATTATCACTTTACAAAAAGTTAATCGAACCTCGGACTACTCGCATGCCAAATTCTGTTGCTTGGGCATCTGGCTTAGGCTGACTTTCAGGCTGATTGGAAATCATTATACGACATCTAAATAATCCCATATCTGAAGATCCAGACATATTAACGTCTAAATCTTGTAAAAGAGGATGCGATTATTGTTTAATATGCATACTAAGCTTAATTATCATTAGTTCTCGTAAGGGACTGAAATTAATAATAATAAATATCCAGATATATTACACAAAGAAAATAAAATTCAAAGTATGATATTTAAGGAAGTATTTCATATAAGTACATTAATTAATCATATTCAAGCTTTTTTAATTGCGTATTTTGATAACATTTTAGTTAATTTTATTTACAAGTATATTTATGACTTTGAAATAAGAATGATTGAGCTGGTTAATAAGTATTATGAATTATTTGTGTATATTGTATTCTTGTAATGCATAGACATAGCATGATTTATTTATTTATTCATTATAAACCTACAGATGTTACGCCGGTAATGTACATGAGATTTTTTTACATAGACTTTATGTTTATTTACATATATATATAGCGGTTATTATGTCTAGCAATGTTAAGTTTTTATCTCTTGATGGAAAAATTGGGATGTCATAAATTTAACGCTTCTGTGTGTCTATATGTCTGTAGCGTCGTAACTGTTAAACGGATGAACTGATATCGATTCGGAATTTCTTGTTTGAAGGATAACGTAACCGTGGTAATTCTTAGCTACGTTACATAAAGGTTGTGTCGGGGGCTATTAAAAATATTTAATGATAAAAATTATGTTAAATGCAGTAGTGACTAATGGCATTTGTGCACAATAAAGTGCACTTATTGGTATTAACAGTAATAATAACACCTATCTTTGCCGCATTGCTCGATCTTTCCGCTAAGACTAAATGCAAACAAAAGTTATACGATACATTTATTTAGGTCCTTGACCTCTAATCAATTGGTAGAGTTTTTGCGACTACACGGCAAGATTGGTTCTCTACCTTATCTACTCTTGTAATGTCACTCTCTGTTACTGAGCCTTTACCATGTGTTAGTATAGATTACGTCCGGTAAGTTAGTTGTCGAAATCTTAGCACTTTTGGTCTAAAAATGTGTTTCTCTTAGTTACCAATAGAGGCGCTTCAAAGTTTTCATACAAATAATTTACAGAGACGGTAGGAAGTACAACTTGACAAGCTGTAAACTCATGGTTAGGGCTCAGCTTTGTTTTGGTCAATTGTCATTGATTTGTTCTATTTTAGGTTAGCCAAACTTCTAATTAAGAAATTTCACATTTTAATCATTTACGTCACTCTCTATAGACTAGAAGTTAGTAAATCAACTCTGAAGCGGTCCAAATATTCAGATAACATAATGTTTATTTATGTCAGAGTTGCACTTCTTGTCAAATTTAGGAACTCACGATTAAATTGAAAGTAATAATGCTGTGCTCAATGAACAAAAAAGCTGAAGACACGACATCGACAGTTCACGAACATAATTTCCTAAGATGAGTTGAGCTAAACTGTTAGTCGGCTGGCAGTTTAGCTCAATTTCCTTACTCACGAGCTGATTTGCAACTCACGCCTTTTGACTGACTTACCCATGTCTATCATATACGGTGTATTTCTTAGAATAGGAAAATTTGTTTATTTTTTACTTTCCTTTCCATCTTTTTAGCAGGAACCATCTTTTTGGAAGAAAGCAGACGGATTTCCTGATGGTAAAAAATTTACGCCGCCTAGAGACAACCAAGGTGGTAAATGTGCGTTGCCAACCTGAGGCCGGGATGTTAGGCCTCGAGCAAAAGTAAGTTTACCAACTACCTTACCCTCCGAACCGGAACACGTCAACGGCAAGCATTGGACGTTATAGTGGCAAGAATAGGTAAGGCGGTGGTACCAATCCGGGCGAGTCGCTGCAAAACTCTACCCCTAGTTACAATAAGTTATAATACGCTACTATGTAGTATTCGTACCTACACAAAAGTGTTGTAGATATCTCTTTAAATTATTTTCCTGCTTGTGCCAGAAAAAAGTAGTGCATCCGCCCGTCTTAAGCAACATCATACTTATTCATGTATATTCTTTAGCAATACATAGTTTTAAGAAACACAACTCATATCTTATGTAACTTTGATAAAAATGTAGCTAATATCATATGAATCGCCTCTCACATTTGACCGATATTGACCACAGCAAAACAAACAAAGATGTCAGTTTGAGTGTTACTTAATTCAATTGGAGAATGCATGCTAATGTAAAATCTAATTTCCAATCACTTACATTCCCTATTCCATGTTGTAATGATACATAAATCATTACAGTGTTAATATTTCTTCAATCTATTTATTAATAGATGATGCCAAAAATTTGGACCCCCTTTTTAAGAAAATTGCACGGACGCAGGAGCATAAAATTGGGCACACTTATAGTTTATGTGTAGGAGAAGTGCAGAACGCTAATATTTTTCAATTATAATTCAATTCACTGAGAACTGGTGTCGTGTAGTCAGTCTTTATTGTAATAATTTTCTGTGCATGTGCATACGTTCACTTTTACAACTTAACTAGAGGCCCTCTCCGGCTTGGCACGGTTATGAAATAAACGTATTAACCTTCCTATCAATCATTTTATCAATTAAAAAACCGCATCAAAATCTGTTTCGTAGTTTTAAAGATTTAAGCATACAAAGGGACATAGGGACAGAGGAAGCGACTTTGTTTTATACTTTGTAGTGATGGCACTAACTTATTTCTGGTCTATACACAAAAACTAGTCTACATTCTAGCTTCGTGTTCCAGGCAACACTAGTTGAAGTTTGACTTCCAAATAATTTTTAATAAAGCGTGGTTTTAATTTTAAAATGTGACTTCTTAATTCAGTGAATTCGGAACGTTCATTTTCTCTAAATAGAATAATAATAAATCTAATGTGGTAAGAAACAAAAATTAAAAAATGTTTTGTTTGTTTGTTGTATTGGACAGTCCACTACTCATTTCACTCAGATTTGATTCCTAACGAAGGTTGATATTTATGTGATGAACATTTTGATGCCTGCATTTATGGGACCGGGTGTTCTTTAAAATTTACTTTTGTATACATATATTCAAGTATTTTTATAAATTAGTATTATTTATTAACACAATCTTAAAAGCTTACTTTGGGACTACATATAATTTGTAAAATTTTCTCAAGGATATGACGTTACGCTAAGATCTTCTGATACAATACGAATACGGTTGGAACCCAGAGTGGGATTAGTCTTGAATATTCAGTGATTGAACTCCTCCGAAACGACTTGACCGATTCTCATAAAATTTTGTTAGCATATTGAGTAGGTCTGAGAATCGGCCAACATCTATTTTTCATACCCCACAGTGATGAGGGAGACTCACCCTAATTTTTTAACTAAAATCACATTAAAAATTTAGCAGAACAACATCTGCCTGGTCAGCTAGTACTTTTGTAATAATAGATGTCTTTGCAAAAACCACAAACAAGATTTTATCTAACGATCCACCAACGCCCAACTTGTCAACTGCAAGCAGTTTAATAGATTCACATGAGCGGTTCAGAACCATCGTCATTACGGCAAAACAATGGCGTCACATACCTAAGGTTTATTTCACCCATTGTTGTTTGCGCCGCAAGTGAAATGTGTAATGCCTATAATTTAACTATTTCTTATTGTTAATGACATGTTTCCACAATCGAAAGATCACTTTTATGTGTAAAGCTCTCGTTTTCTATTAAAGATCTCATCTTTGGTTCATTGTCTTGGATTATTAATGTTTCGATTCTAGAATCACAATATAATTATGGCAAAATTGTATCCGTACGTAGATGTATGTACATTATAAATAGAAAAAATGTGTGCGTGTACTAGCGTACACTCGTAAGAAGTGAAGAAGTGAAACTTCTTTATGACGTTATTTTTCAAAAAATAATTTGCTAAATGCAACTTTACAAAAATTGTTGAAATAAAGTTTATTGCCAATCCCTACTCCGCTGGAGAAAGTATACTTACGATAAGAACAAAGATGGCGCGTAACGAAAAAATGTTACACAAAATTTTTTTCCAACCCCGATAAAGAAGTTTCACTTCAAAAAAGAGATTGCACTAAATATTGAGGTAATTGTTACGATTATAATCGATTATCGTTACATTTACAACTTTTTGAATTCTTATCTGTTCATTTGACCAACCTTAGTTTTTTTTCTATTAAATTTTCTCTAGCTGACCAGACAGAGTTTGTCCTGTAATTATGAATATTTCTTTTCGTAGGAACTTTTTATTGTCACTAATACAACATAAAGCAAATTAGCAAAATTGGTCCATCCATAAGTCCAAGGGCAACAGGAATCTATTTCCATGTTTCGTTATTCTGTGGCGTCCACTTATAATTTGATTGATTTATGTTTTAAATTAAAATTATTAACAATTTAAGTTTAAAATTTTTGGATCTAAGTTTTTTATTAACAAGTATTTGTGCAGATAAATTTCCTAGTAGGTAGTAAAAAACCCATGGCCCGTTCTGTGTTTTAAAATAAAATTATCGTAATGAAAATTTATCGTCCCGGTTGTCTTCCAAACTTTATTACAACAGTGGTAGTGATTCTGCTGTGCACAACCAAACTTATTATGTGATACCTTTTCAAATGAAACAAAAGAAAAACAGATGCAACATTTTAGAAGTACCACATTAGTCAAATTGTGACGTTTTAAATCAACGTTTCCGAAGAACAGATTAAACTCTATAGAAATATTCTCATCGAAATGATTCTGTAGAAATGTCGTGTACGGACTAATCTGACAGCTCTAAAAGTGTTTTGTCTCTTTCTATTACTTTCTTTGAAAGAAGATAACTTAAAAATAAGTTAAGTGAGATCGCACTATAATTACCACCAGTGGCTTATACTGACGACATTACGGTAGCAAGTATAAACAAGGCAATCTTCTTTTGGTGAAGAAGATGTAAGCGGGCAAGTGGGTCACTTGATGCTCAGTGATCACCGCCACCCACACCATTAACACCGGGAGTGCCACACTTGCGTTGCCGATATTTTAGGAATAAACACTCTCTATTCTAGAAGGTTCCTAAGTAGGTAGGTAATATCCGTTTGGAAATACTGTCGTTAGTAATAGGTTCGATGAAGGTGTTGCACGAAGTTGCCTTTTTAATCTTCACAAATACGGTAGAAAATCGATACGCATCAAGGTATCGATGAAGGTGAAGGTGTTTTCAGTGACTGGTATCAAATAAAACACTTCCTGTGGCCATTCCTTATGATAAGTGCAATCGAAAAAGCTGAGTGAAGCAATACCGCTACGCAGCGCCAAACGATCAGGCCAAATAGAAAAAGCCCGATCGTCGACGATTTGAGTATCTATAGGACATAACTACCCGCGTTAACGGGTTAGAAAGGAATTAAAAATTTCGCCACGGGACTTGAATCTTCAGTAGCTCAATTGGTTAGAGCATTCGTCGGCTTAAGACGAAAGGTTCAAATCCTGTCTGGGGCGAAATTTTTTCTTTCTTTAAAATTTATGGCTATTATTATCCCAAGCACAGGGCAAGTGCTAAAATAAAAATATGTTTGATTTGTGATTCCACGTTGTATGCGGTCATTAGGAAGAAGCTGGTACTTGAGATTTACTTGAGATTTAGACGCCTAGAGATTTGAGGTATGTGATTGAATTTTCATTTTATAGACCTGCAACGATGGGACGATAGGTATGTACCTTGCCCGGTGACTAATATAGTTGAAATATTTCCAAAAAAGTAAAATTCAACATTTAAAACATTACTTTGGTAGAATAAAAAAGTTAATTCACCATAGAGTCCCCGGGCAGAGCTAAAACCAGGGCAATAACCAGGAAGCCCCGAAGACACAAATTCTCACAATGTGATAGGTGGCAAGCCTATCGCCAACCAGGCACATATATCTATTTACGGTAAACGTTGTTTTTATTCCAAAATTGAAAAAAAAACACTTTCATCATGTGTACGATACATATGTACATCTTCTTGTGTACGACCCGGAGATCGAACCCTAGACCTCATGTCAAAACCGATATTTCGTTATTAGCTGCAGGTACTTTACTGTGTTGTCGTCTCTATGGTCTAGCGGACCGAAGTTAGACTTGATTTTTATAGGTCCCGGATTCGGTCCCTGAGTCGGTCAATTGAAAAAGAAAATGTGTATTTTGAATTTTATAATAAAAATGACTTTGCCCGGGGTTGGATATGAGCTGGGTTGGCGATTGACTTGCCAAACCGCTCTTATTTGCGGCTATTTGCCGTGACCTGGTTGTACCTATGCCTACCTCATCAGGGATATGGATGTGAAGATACTTTTTATATTTAGCATCTAAAACATACCATATAAACAACTTAAATATTGAAGTTATACTTCTTTTGGCGCGATGAAGAAAAATGAGAGTGAATTTTTACGATGCGCGCGCACACCGTCACGAAAAACCGACATGATGAAGTTAGCTATAGATAACATTTTAGTTTTTCAAAAAAAGGTACCAACAAAGTAAAAGTAATTTCTTTGGTTAGTGTCATTTTATCTACAAATGTAAAATAAGGCAAAAGATAAAAATTTTAAAAAGATTTTTTTCTTATTACGCCGAAGAAGTATAGCTTCTAACGGGTGCACATTTAAGTTTTTTTATTTATTTAACAATTAAGTACACACACATTTTTTTTTATTTAATTTTCCTTCTTTACATTAGTGATTAGTTCACACACACAAACTTTACGTTCCGTCTAGTCAAATGTAAAATGTAGCGATGAAATTTTTAACTAATGATTTTGTTAACCATTATAAAACGTCTTTAATTTGTTAATATAAAACAACGTAATCATAGAAAGTTGTCTAATTATAGCATGATGTTTGTAATTGTAAAAACTTGGTGTTAAGTACTTATTTTTAAAGTGAAAACGTTTTTTTTCGTATTACGATTAAAATAATGTACGATTTTATAAAATAAGCGAGCTTGATCCTTACTTTAAAGATGTCCTAACAAAAGTTAATGTAAAACCTGTGTAAAGTAGCGGCCAATGAGCTCTGCTTACCCAAACTTCCTCCCACCAAATAATAGACATTTACCATTCCCCAACTCAATCCACTCGAGCCTTCTGTATCCTACCCCAAAATACTTTAATAGACTCAAAATTTTACGTCAAATTAATGGCAATAGTAACCCAAAAGAATATTAAAAAGAACATACCGTCCATACGACACGCCTAAACATCTTTAGCGTCTATGAGCTGTGGTTGTCTCTTACCATCAGGAGAGCCGTGTGCTTGTTCACTGTCTTATGCCTTAAAAAATCCAGGATGATCTTCTTTCATTCTGCCCTTTTATTATAATATTGGAAAATAAACAAGCAGACTAATTTCCTGATGGTAAGACATTCACGCCACCTAGAGACAACAAAGGTGGAACACGGCAAGCGCCAACGTTATGGCGGCAGGAATAGGTAAGGCGGTGGTACAAAAACCGGGCAAGTCGCTGGGAAAATCTACCACCTAGTCAAATGTCGTGGTGTAAGTATGGTAAGCCTATGCTCGCATTTTACGAGCTGCCTGGCAGATGGTCTATCCTGCAAAGGAACCTTGAATAACATGGAGAAAATATGCCTAGATAGCATGCAGTTCTATTTGTTTTAGAGTGCATATAACAGATATAGGCAAAAGAGATATTCTAACCAGGTGGTAGTTTCTGTCTTGCGTATTCTTGCCGTTATAACCCGGCTGAAAGCTAAATGTGTGTGCTACCCTACCTTTCAGACCGAAACATAATAGAGTAATTTTTCTGTAAAGTCATTAACCAGAGTGGGTTATTTATAAATTTGGTCAATGATAGGTAGATTTGATGTTGCATATTTTTATGTTATAGTAAAGAAATCAATGTCAGTTTTGTTCAGTTTTATGTAGATACTGCTTTAGTGTTATTTATTTTGAAAATAATTATTATTCACAGAGATAAACTAAATGCACATATTGCTATTAAAACCAAAGTATGGAAGCTTTCATAATTTTCAATTTCACAGACTTCAATATGTGCTTGGTCATCAATCATGAAATCTAAATCATAGATAGATACCTGACAAGATGCCCTGTATTAAAAGACCCTGATAAGTTAGATACAAATAGTTTCGATATATTTTAGTGCCCCATGTATTTCCAACCCTATATCTTTATGTGTAAGCGTATTTCCGTATTTTTAATAGAATTTCTCTGTGGTCTTACGGTTCAGATGTTGAACTTGACTGCCTGAGGTCCCGGGTTCGAATTCCGGGTCGGACAACAAAAAGAAAATTCGGTTTTTCTAATTTTCTCATAAAAAAACGTTGCTCGGGATTGGATATGTGCATGTACCCGGTTGGCGATAGGCTTGCCACCTATCACATTGTAGGACTTAGTGTCACCGGCTAGTCGTGGGTGCCTGGTTGTGCCTCTGCCCACCTAAAACCTAAAATACTATGTATTTCCAACCTAACATCTTGAAATGTATGCGTATTTCCGTATTTTTAATGGAAAACACTTTCATAATAAAAACTAGTAATTTTCTTCTACATACCTTGATATTACGAGTGACAATCATCCTGCACGTCAGCAAAAGTCACAAAACAAGGAAACTGCACTGCACAACACAATAAAAAACACGAATTTTTAAATATTTATTTAAAATGTGTTACTTGATGAACATAAATTTTGGCGCCAAATTCGTATTTCGAACTTTCACGCGCACAGTTTTACGCGTGCGCAGATTCAACGTAGCTGTCACTCTCACTAGTTGGCGGGCGAAGTTTTACTTTTTATTTAAAGGCAATCCCCGCTCTTGTACTGCATTATCGCATCATACTGTTATCAAATCCTATGTGGGCCATCTGATGCAGTATCTGAAGATTTACTATTAGATAATGTAGCAATTAATAGCAATTACTTACTGTCCTATTTTGGTAGGTACATAGGTAGGTCGAGAGTGAATTAAGCCATAACTTATGCCATAACTTTGAATAAATATGTTTACACAAATACATAACCTAATCCCCGAAGTAAACAAAACAAATTACATAATTTTAAACCAAAAGTAAGTAAGCAAGAAGTAGGCTTGCCAACTTTAAAATTAATATCTAGGTATATTACATATAACAAATCTGTAGAAGGGTCAGTTCTGTACAGTAAAAATATTGAAAAAATAAATGGCAGGGGTTACTGGATCAATACCAAATCCAAATATGTGATTAAAAAAAATTTGTCTGTGTGTCTGTATGTTCAGGCATCACGTGAAAACTAAAGGTTCGATTTCGATGAAACTTGGTATAATTATACCTTATTATCCTGGACATAAAGTGGGATACTTTTTATCCTGGGAAAATACGTAGAAAAAAAATCTTAATTTTTAATACGTGCGGACGGAGTCGCGTGTGTTTGTGATTCCCAATTCGGGACGTACCTATATTTAAAACGTTTTATCTAACTTTATTTAGGTTACAAAAAGTGTTTTTTTTTCAAATCGGAATCATAGGGTAAATGAAATAATTACAGTCGTATTCACAACAAAAAAAAAATACTAATCATAGTGTAGTTTTCGCTATGTTATAAAACAAAATAAAAAATTTTGACTTAAGGACCTTCAAGAAAAGAGCGTACTCATTCTTCAAAGGTCAGCAACGCATCTCTGATACTCCTGGTGTTGCGGATGCCCGTGGGCGGCGTTGATCACTTTCCATCAGGTGACCCACTTGCTCGTTTGCCTCCTATTGTATAAAAAAAAATCTGTTATTGGCTTTTTAAGTCATCATTTTTTTTCAAGTCAAAAGTTGAAATGCCACAAACAGACACACACGCTCACACACATCCAAATTAGAACACCTGTTTCTTTGCTGAGCTTTTAGATAAAATGTAAAGATTGCGAAATATATTACCGTAACTTTTAAACTATCCATCAATCACCTCCCAGGTAAATTGACATCTTCCTTTGTTGGAGTTGGTTAGAAAATAAATTTCGACTCATCGGAAACGGTATTTTGAAGGATAGGCAAATATTGAATTAGAAGTATTATTTAAATAGAAAAAAAACGATGGGTTGCACTCCAGGAGAAGTGAAATCTTGAATATTAACGTTG
>NJDD01005541.1:0-14696 GCA_002245505.1 Calephelis nemesis
GAAGGCAGGATTTAATAAATTTTTATTTTATGAATCTATCTTACTTTTTAATATTAAAGGCTGGGGCTCCATAACAAGTTCCGTATTTAAATGTTTATGTGTTTTATCAAGTGATGGCTCCATGCTAGCTGCAACACCTGTAACATATAAAGATATAGGAGTTCAATTTGTGTATTCCATCATATGGAATTATTGTCATTATTATTGTTAAATCTGTCTACTGCAAAAAAAACCGTCACTTATATTCAACAAGACTAACATACTAATGCCGGGTGTTAGCAAACTAAAAACTTTTTACTCCTTGTAGGTCTGGGTGTTCTGTGTGCAATAGATCTGCTTTCTTGCCCAACAGGTTATAAACAAGACAAGGTTATAGACAAGCATAATATGTTACATATGTCATTACCAACAAAACCACTGGTGTGAGAAAGTCTTGTACTTGCAGGCGCAGCTACCTTGCCTGGGTAGGACCCTTCGTCTTACTTATTGCTGCTACCAAAATTTATATGTTCTGGTCAGTAAGGTAGGGTATTTATTATCTTTGGTGACTTTGGGCCATGGTTGTCTCTTACCACCAGGAAACTCTAGTACAAAGTTTTTTCAGTCTAATACCATAAAAAGCTGCATGTAAATAAAATTATTATTGCTTAGGAAGATGCTTATTGCAAATACAGTCAAAATTTATTATAACGACATTGAAGGGACTACTCATATTGAGTCGTAAAAACCGATAGTTGTAACAACCGGTGACAGGTATTAATAGGAAAGATAATATGTATGTTTATTCATGTAGGATATTCAATACGCAATTTTTCTTCGATATTGATTTGTTTTCTTTTTTGCGACATGTTACAATTTTCACAGTTAACTCAACAATATGTTTTGGTGCATCTTGTGTAAAGATAAGTAACAAACTGACTTAAGAGATATGACGAAGCGGGCCTTGAGGTTACGGCATGCATGTGCTTAGTTTCTAAGAATCACAAAAGACCCTAAACTTTGTTTACTTTTACGATAATAGCCATTGACTATTATACTGTGCCAGATGTGAATATAGTTACCTATTCAAATTGTTTACGATACAGCTGAGCAGGTCATTCTACAGATATGATTCTATGAAAACATTAACCAAATGTGGTCGCTTAATGCGGTATGTCGTAGTAAACAATGTCGTAAAAACCAATGTTTTCGATGAGGGGGTCATATAATATACAGCCAGGACCTTTGATTTTGGTCATTTTAACCTGTATGTTGTTCTAAACAATGTCGTCATAAACAGTTTTGACTGTATAAAGCTGCTTTGCTATATATTAAATAAATGTTATGCTTTTAATTTTAGGACAATCCATTACTCTAAAAACCTAATGCTTATGTAGATTATGCAATGTGTCATATCCAATAACTTTCAGACATGACAATGACATGCTTAAAGAGATGTCAAAATATATTACAAATAACACATATTGGAATAAATATAACTCACTTTCTGGTAATGGAGGATGAGGTGCTTCTTGAATTGGAGTAACAACATTACCAGAATGTCTAACTGAAATGTCTTGCAGAGGTCTGGTGATGTTTCGGAACCCTGTTAGAAAAGTACGCAAATTTGATTAATATTAATTTAACAATTATTACAAATATCAAAAATATGTATGTGTAAAAATAAATATAAGTCAAAACCGGCTAACTTCGTTCACTTGGCACTCTTTGCCCACAATGCAGAGGAACTTGGCGTGAAAATATGTCTGTATATGTAGGTCACCCTTGATTTCTATGTTGAAAAGCTTCTCTAAATTCTGGATTTCCAGTTATTTGTTCACTTTGTAGTGAGTGTTGATATGTATGTAATTTCTAAACTACAAAACTTATGATTTGGAAAAACATGCAATACTAATAAAGCACAACTGCAAAACAAAGAAAGAAATTGGACTACTGGTTTGTAGTAAGTTATAGCCCAATTCAAATCTTGAGTTTATAGCTATCCTACAGAAACCCCTTTGTGGGTGGGGTAAAAAGTTGCCTATAACTTTCCTTAAACATAAAGTCACTGTCTAATTTTTTTATAGGTGGTTTACAAGATTCGAGGTAAACTGAGGTCTAGACACAGACAGAAAAAGTCTAAAAATGCTGACAATGTATTCTGTTGCCATTACGCTCATTTGTGACAATTATGCTAATTTTCTCAGTACTGCATATCGTCGATGAAATACCAATACCTCCTAACTGACAATTTTGCCCAAAACTACTATTACAATAGACATAACATTCATATTCGCATAGATGGAATTCACTCCTATCTAAAATTTCTTAACGAATAAGCTTCCTGAGCTATGTGAAAATATCTACTAAGTCAAAGAATTCATTCGTTTGTAAGTATTTTATGAAAATATCTCCTAACTGCAGCGGCAACCGATTACATGCGGTCGCTCTCTGCATTTGACTGCTTAACTGACTATTATAGAACGAAACGAATGATTTGTGAAATGATTGATGAAGTGGAATTAAATATAAATAAAAACACTAAATTATTATTTAAAAAAACATTATTCTAATTAAGAGTCTCAAAAAAATGTTCATGATACTCAGTTTCAATATTTTGTATATTGATACACTGTGAAAAAATCTGCGGTATTTATTTTCTCACGAAAACGGTTGACTTGCTCTTTCTCCTTAAAAACGATGGAATTTGGATAGGTTGCAATGTAAACCGATGGAAAAACGATGGAATTTGGATAGGTTGCAATGTAAACCAAGGACGCAATGTTGGATGGCACGGTTATCTCATTCGCATTTTCAGTTAATGCAATCAAAAGCAAATCAGAATCAAGGCCATCAGTCTTCAAAAGAAAAATCGCGTTTATCTTCTCGAAATATATCGTATACATAGTCCGGATCTTTGACTGAAAATATTAAAAGGTAGAAAAAATGAGCATGATACTCGGTTAAAATATTTTGTCCGTCAGAAATTTAACTTTCGGATACATCGCAAACTGGCAAATCTATCCAAGTTTCCTCAGTTTGTAGGCATGAGCGGTACAAGTTTGGAATCAATTCCATCTTTCTTATTTTTTTATCTCTCTTGCAGTATTATTAGCTTGCGGTAGTAATTCTACATTGAACTTTTTCATGAGAAAATCTAATTCCTTATAGGTTTCATCAAAATACTCTTTGTCAAATAGTTTTCGGCTACCACTCACAAATTTAACATCAACAACAGAATTTAAAGTAAATTTGTGTTTCGAATCTTTGGAGTTATCACGTCTTGAATTACTTTTCTCTTTAATCCACTGCTATTTTTTCTCAACTTCCATAATGTCAATATTTTTAAGAAGCTCTTGGCAAGGCAACCGTTTTCGTGAGAATATAAATACCCCAGATTTTATCGCAATGTATCCGGAACCTACAATATATTTTTATCAGTTTACCCATGAGATATCTGATACTCAAGCCGAGAAACAACAAATTTCTGATAATAATTCACAAATAAGTGCCGAAAAGAATAAAGAAAGCTCTGACGAGAAGAAACTGAAATGAATGAAGAAAATGAAAAAAAGAAAGTAATCCTTAGATACCAAGAAGACGGTGAAAATATGAATACTAATGAAGTTAGATATTACTCAATGGACCTGCAAAAAGTGATGTTGATGGATGTTGATATGCCAAAGATAAAAGATATTTGTTTTGAGTAGTCTCATAATTTTTAATCTGACATTTGCCTCTATCCATGAAATGACTGACGTTAACAGTAAATGTGTACTTTGCACAAATTATAAAGACTTATGTACAAGTACTTTGACATGAAGTCTGGGCTGGTCGAGATGCGAATAACATTATAGATGCGCTATCGGCATTATTAGAAAAATAGAGGGACTTACAACACTTGGTAATATGGTGCGATAACTGCACTAGCCAAAATAAAAACTGGATTCTTTACACTTCTCTTGTCAACCTCGTTAACTCAAATACTTTTAATATTGAGTCCATAAATCTCAAGTATTTAACAAAATCAAACGAACGCTAGTCTATTCTCGTCTTTTGAATCCTCGTCTCTTACTGATCGTATGGCCAGAAATTCGAGCGTTGTCAAAAACCCAGTATGTCGCTTTACAACTTTAAAAACATAGAAAAGGATATCCTTAGGTTTTAAAGTTGTCAATGTCACTTGTTAAGTTTATTAAGTTGTTTTTTAACTATTTTTGTGTCACGACTGTGTACTTGCTAGGTCTACGAAAATTAAAAATCTAACTTCAAACTTGTAAGCTGTTTTTTGATATTTTGACGATGCAGATTGATCTGGCACGGCCTCATTACCTAGGTGCATCAAAAACCCGATTTTTGATAGATGTGTCCCTTCCTAGGTTTTGAAATTGTACAGCTGATTTATCGGCGACGCCTAAAATTTTTGCAGGAGTAAATCCCTACTTACAAATGAATAACGTACCTCTTCCTATATCGGCCACAAAATTAAATCATTTGCAATGCATGAAAAATGTATTACCATCAGATTGCCATACTTATTACGATACGTTGCCTAAAATTTAAGATTAAATTCATTTATTTTTAAAAAGTATGTAACTACATAAAAAAAATAGAAAGCCGAGAAGATTTTTTGCTCTTTTTGTTTTAATTTTTAGTTTTCTGAAAGACATTTTTGAAAAATATTCATGTTTGGTTTGAGTTTGATGATTGTTTTGTTATTATCATTGTAAAACATTGTGAATTATTAATTTTAAATAAAATAATTCAGTCTATTATAAGTTTTCCTTACAAGAAATAACTCCCCACATTAAAGTGGATTTTCAAGTTCTAGAATCAATATCTCCTAAGTGACTAAATCCCTATAAAACGTAAACATAACCACATCCCATTGTAACTAATAAAAAGGTAATGTATTAGAAACTATTTTACTACCAATAGTTAATCAAAATAAATAAAATCTTTTTTTAAACAGTTTTTTTCTTCTGGTATAAAATTAGATTCTTAACACTTAGGAGGTATTGGTACTTCATCGACGATATATTATAAAGGAAAAAAATCTGAGTATTTAAAGAATTCTTATGTAAAGCTATAGCAGGTAAAAGTTGTTTTGATTTGGTTGAAAAAGTAACTGAATGTCTAAATAGCAATAACTATCGACATTTTGTATTTTTAGATACAAGTAAATCAAACATTTGATTTATTATTACAAAAATTGTGGGAACATATTTTATAATTGTATATAATTTTTAACACTAATATTCCACAAATGAATAAATTTCATTTCATATTACCTTCACGTTTATATTAATATTACACCCAAATATTATAGCAGCTAATGGTATTATTTTCCATGATGGGTTTGAGTTTGGGCAATTCAATTGACATATGGTATACATATGTATATAAGTACATATGTCCAATACAAGCAGATTAATTTAAAAAAATAGATCATTTAGCATTCCAATCCAGGACAGAGCTGATAAAACTTTAATTATATAAATTTCCATTTGTGGTTGCTACCTAACAGACCACCAATGTAAACGGTTAAAATGTTACCTGACAAATTTAATGTTGGAATAGCATCAACACTCAATCTTCTATTTGCAACACAATATTTTGGATCGAAATGACAGCTACAAACTCTTCGGTTATTAAAAATGAAATCATTTTTGAAAGCCAAAATATCACCTCCAATTGCATACAGCCAGGTACGAAACCTGTCTGGATATTTATTAGGGTTTGGAAACTTGTGAAGTATAACATTGTTACTTCCTGAAACAATTATAAAACATTTTTAATTTAACATTTCTAGATTATACTGAAAACAAATAACAATTTTGGGCAATAAATCACTGCTTAAAAATTTAGCAACATTTATCAAACATGTACAAATTTCATGACAAATAAATCAATGTGTTAAGTACTATAAAAAGGTTAATGTAAGGATTGTTTTGATACTTTTATTGATATAGTTGTGAAAACTCCAGTATGTTTACAAATAGTACTTAGAATTTGACTCAATTAACACAACAATTTTCGATTGACAAATTAGGAACGAAATTAAGATTTCTTTACACAAATGTATCCATTTACCTGTAAGTTTATTTTCCTTAACAGTTAAGAATCTAAAAACCCCTTAAAACAACTAATTCAGGTTACAAAATTAGACATAACATCCAACCCAGTAACGACTGTTTGATCATCCTATTAGTAAGTATAAAAATGTGACGCCATTTACTTACGAGTTTTGTTGCAGTTTGAGACACAGCATAATTTTTGTGTAAACGAATCCATATCGTGATGTAAAATCAAGTCCTTTAATCGAATGCGAGGGTCAAAACGTTTAGAGCAAAAAAATCAAATCCTGTGTGGTACTTAAGCAAGGGTGGGTCGTTTCAAGCAGCAAATCGAAATCCGAATTCAAAACAAAAGTCACAATTAAAGCAAATAGGAAGGAAACCGTAGAACACAAAGTCCGTAAAACACCTTTTACATTTACGAAATAAACGAAAAGTGATTTGAATTTGAAATATCGAATTTCGAAAACATGGCCGCCAGTGTTGCCAACAACACTATCATAAAATTTTTCAAACCTAAATCCACTGTTAAAATATGCTAAAATTATCATAAAAGCTTTGTAATCACACTAAAAGCATTTTGACATTTTTTAATTCAAAATAAACATCATTTCATTAAAATATTGTCTAATCAACCGTAAAAAAGTAATGTCATATTATATATGTCATACATAATATATAGGTATCTTTTGATTTCTCCTATTTTTGTCTGACGTCATTATTTTTTGGTATTCTTTCATTCTCCATTAGTTCTTCAAACTACTTTTAAATTTTTTTTCTAATGGCTACAGCTAGTAGAGTTTGCATCGTAATGTAACCTTTACGTAACATTTGATTGCCTCTATGGTCTAGTGCTCCCGTGTTTATTTTATTAAACAACTACACTTATAACTTACACTGTTTACATTGTATAGTAATACAATATTGACTTTAAGTGTAATCAGCCCCGTTGTCCACAAACTTCTTAACCCATTACAGCATGGCGTCCGATTAATCGGACGCAAGTAAATCCTACTTTTTGGGCAGCAAAAAACAAATATATTGTTTTTTTTTGCTTTTTGAACGTAAGTTGAATATATTTTCTATAATCGAAACACCATTTTTTTCGATGGGTGACATATAGCGAGCTACATTTGACTTTTTTGAAAAAACCCGGTCAGGGTCGGTCTGTTTTGCGAAAAGGGTAAGTACTATTATGTTTTTTTTCGTAAAATTTTAGCATATCAATATACAAAATCTATTTTCCTAGTTGCCGACATGTATATCTGTGTAAATATAAGCTTTATTTGTCTTGAATATTGTTACATTATTTCCTATGTGCATTATTTTGATAGCGTCCGATATATCGAACGCTATGCATAGTGGGCTCTGATGTGTGATAATTGCTTGCTTTTTACAGTTTGAAGTCTCATGAAATATTATCGGCTATATAATGCGAAGATAAGAATGAGATCATGGCAAACTATATTTATGTCTAACCACCTTTTGAAAGGAAAAAGACTGTGACAAGCCTGATGAAGAACATGATGATGAACATGCTACAAAGTGGATGTGAAACAAATAGAGATGACAGAATGCCTACAACTTCTTCAGGTAATCATCTAAAAGTGTTTTCCATGCAACATCATTCCACGCAAGCAAAGAAAGTGACGACGATGTACCACTTTTTTCACGAAATGAACGCAGGAATCCTCTTCAGAAAGCTCAGGCTAAGAAAAAAAGGGTCATTTTGTTGAAAAAATGAGAAACTAACTTTATATGAACTAAATTTGAAAGGCCGTTAGCATCATAAGAAAGCCATAATTTTGAGAATCATTTGGACAACTTCAAGCTATTATTTCATAAAGATTTAGTAAAACTAATTAGAAATATATAGTAAATTGTTGATCAAACTAATATATATGCCGGCCGGTGTCCGCTGCTAAATATTCTCGAGGAATTATTTCGAAAACATTTCGCTCTCGACGAACACTTCAGCATTGACGAAAGGCTGATAAGGTGTGGGTATAAGAATTGGGCTCTATATGCAAGCACTGGTTATGTGGCGACATTCAATTTGCACACTGGATAAAGTTTAGAGAAAAGAGATTTTGGATCAGATTTGGAAAGATTTGCCTACTTTTTAGACGTGTCGATGGTGAACAGCTAGCTAATTACTAGCAAAAAAAATGTGTGCAATAAAGTCACTGAATCTTCAATTACAATTTGAAGATATTTGGCCCGAAGCTTGCTATCTCCTTACCCAGGACAAAAACCAGCCAAACTCTTATATACTACACGGTACGATAGCCTGTGTAAATCTGTATGGTGGAAAATCTAAATTTAATTGCTTATAGGGTTTTATTTCTACTAATAACATTGTCTTTCAATTGACTTACAGGTCCACAGTGCATAGCGTCCGATATTTCGGACGGGTCATAAAATCCGAAGTAACCCGTCATGTGCTGTTTTTTGTTGACTAAATACTTAAAAGCATCACAACTGTGCATTATTTAACATAATCATTGATTTAATCAAAATAATAAACTTTATGCTGTAATGGGTTAATTTACGGGGTAGATTTAACATTGAAATATAATTTATAACAGACTGTCTTAGAATGCTTATTGATAAATTGTCTTATTACTAAACAAAGATTATAGTAAAAGAAACATCAAGATGTTTTAATAGTCTGTATCTCAGTGCAAAATAGTCTATACTTAACACTGTTTTGAACCTTGAAGTACTAAGTCTATGTTTTTTAATAGGTAAAGCGGACAAAATGTAAGCATGGCACATTTTCCTATTACGTAAATCTTAATCAAGTACCAGATATTAGAATATTATAATTTCAAGTTTCTCTTTGATAGTATTAGACCAATAAATGTAGTATTTAAGATAGTATTAAGATATTGTACTAAATTCCTTAAAGACTATTTCCATTAGTAAAACATGGTATTATTTGTTTCTTATTTTGTGTTTTGTTTTCGCAATGTGTATGTGTGTCTATGTTAGGATAGTTTTACGAACATAGATGTAGAAAAACGGATAGTTTGAAACACGGTTTACCTTTTATTTTATAGTAAAAATTTACTTTATGTTTAATAACAGTTATATACGCTAAACAAGATAAAAACATTTTAAATTATTTATACGAAATACGCACGAATTTTATTTTATTTGTCGATATTTCGGCCTTGTCACATAAGATAAAAATATGCCAAATTTGGAATAAAATTTGCTGAATTGGCAGCAGTGTTAACGGCTAGGCTTACTAGTGGGGTTGTCAACATTTTTCTGAAGTATCGTATAATATTTTGGGAAAATCAAATTTCATCAATAGTTTAAAAAAAAAACACGAGCATCGTCATTTCAATGAAAGTCTTATGAATATGAGATGGGATGAGTGTTTTTAAAAGTCAATTTACTATTTAAATTTTCATCGTATGAAGTACGAAAAGATCGTACACATACGATTTAGTTCAAACGGTTGGCAACACTGTTCTCTGGTCTTCTAAAATGTTGCCATATATCAAAAATAAAGCTTTAATAAATGGCAATAAGGACTACAGCGCCACCTTTGATGTAGTTTTAAAATTAAAATAATCAATTTAGAGTGCTGACAACTGTCAAATTGACTGACTGAAAAGACCATGGCAAGTGCGGTGCTCAATTGACGTACACTCTACTGACCTCAGATAAGGATACTTTATCTGAGCTACGGACAGATTGAAATGACACATACAACTTAATAACAAACTGCCACTGTCACTGTCAACGTCAAACGTCAACATGAAATTAACAACATTTAGGCTAGTGTGGCCACTCGAACAAATAAATAATTATTCATTCTCCGACATATATACATATAATGAGAAACTCTTGTGAATTTCTGCACCAATGAGTCCAATGTGTAATGTCTAATGTTTGGGTGACTGTCTTTCATTAAGAGAATCTCAGTCAAAGCAATCAGGCATAACTTTCAAAAATCTGCTGTAAGACCTGACCAATACAAGATTCTAAATTATTAGACCACGAGCCGTCAATTCACTACACTTCTATAAGTAGCCAAGTCATCAACTTATAAGTTTATCAGCTGAAGAGATGTCCCATTTATTCCTAAATATCTCGTGGCATAAAGGGGATCGAACTTTTTGTATGAAGCCTGGCTTAGTGCCAGCCATTTTGGTTTTTTTTTTCAAAATGGCGACGCACGATAATTCCTTAAAATTTGGATAGGCGATACTCGTACAAATAAAAAAGTATAAGGATTAACATATCCTAAAATGTCACGTTACAGAGCTATTTCAAAAACAAAACGATGATGAGGATTTGACCCAAATATCAACAAAATTATATTTAAAGTTGTATTTCCGTAGCCATGATAGTCTTAGTTCCACCTACACCTATAGACAGGTGTCACGGTTTTAGTGACGGTAAGCCTATGCTCGCCTTTTACGAGCAGCTGCCTGGCAAGAAGGCAGATGGTCTATTCTGCAAAGAAGCCCGGACCAACACGGGGAAAATAGTAGGAACAGGTTAAGAAATCTGTTATAAATCACAGTACCTGGATGCCCGAGCTTTGCTCGGTATTCTTTTAGCAAACACTCATTGACTTCGTGTCTTTTAACAACGCCATCTGGAACAACTTTATTGCTCACAAAAAATAGTATTATTATTCGCCAATAGATGTCAGGAAGTGTCATATTTTTCAGTTTAAACACGAATAAAATGACATTTTCTAAAAATGATTCCTAGCTAGATCGATTTATTGCCCCCGAAACCCCCTACATACTAATTTTCATGAAAATCGTTGGAGCCGATTCCGAGATTCCAATTATAAATTTTTGTATATACAAGAATTGTTCATTTAAAAGTATACGATTTATGTCTTCATTTGGCATTGTTTGTATGATCGTTTACGGACATTTTAAACAAAACTCAACGATTTCACCATTTTATTAAAATTACAAACAAGTTAACCTAGAAAGTTTCCTGGCGTAGGTAATTATAATACGTCGAACGTCCTTTCATAAAAATATAAACACTTGAGACCAGTCAAAACACCATATTCTTTGGATTGGAACGATGCGGTGAAATCACAACTCAATTTTTACAATCTGTGGTCGTCACGAGTTAATTAAAGTATTTAACAGTACGTCGCAGCCAGATACTTCGGAAAAAAACATATCAAAATTGGCAAAATTTTAATGGCGACTATAGCGATCTCACTCGTTGCTAGTACCTTCTCGCTCTATCTTTCCCGTCTATTTTTTTTAATATAATTCAATGGAGCGTTAATTATGCCAACATTCAAATGATCTGATTTTGCAAAACCGGGCTTAAATTGTTAAAAAATAATAAGTTGTCATAACAAATCGTGTCATGGTCTTGGGTAAAGAGAAAGAGAGGTAACATGCGTACATATACTCATCGAGTAAATCACTTAGTCATACATACTTAACTTGTGCACTGTTACTATAAAAATTAAGCAAAATGCCACCGAAATAGGCTAATAAAATTTCATTAAATATGATCACGAAATTCAATAACAGCTATGAAATAATTACGCCAGGCTTTTCCAGTGCTGCAACCTTGGTTTTTGTAAGAGGATGTTGAAGAAGCTAAACAGGTCTAAATATAGCAAAAATTATCAGGACTAAGGTTGCTAAAAAGTAGCAAACATTCACTTTTTCTATGTGTTACAGAATGAAAATATAAATGTTTTTATCGATATCGGTAAACACTGATGATAGACTGCACATAACTATTGTGTTTTCTTAGCTTGGCACTATTGGCAGATACTTGTTAGGTTGGCTAAGGACCTTACAACGTTTTGAAATTTGGTTGTTTTTTTTTCTGTATGAAGTCCCGTCTCTTATTACGTAGTATTGTATTCTCTTATTTCCTTCTTTAAGTTTTGGCCTTCACGTTAGTATTTTGCCATTCGTCAAGAAGAAATTTGCATCGAATTTAAATCAATTCTGATCAATTATAACTAGTCATCAGTCATAAGTCGTCAGGAAGTCATGTCAGGCTCTTGGGTAAAGCGGCGGCCTCAATACACAAGCTCACGTAAGGAGATTTGGCGGCAATGAGGAAATACACGATACGCTAATTTCTTCATGATTATTTCATTTGTACACTTTCACTGAACAAAACTATACAAAATGCCACCAAAATTGACTAATTTCACTCAATATTAATACGAAAATCAATAATTATGAAAAAACTTCAACCCTCTTTTCTCTCGATGGCGCCAAAAACTCTTGTATTCTCTTTGGTATTTGTAATAATAGTTCGGTCACGTCAGCATAAAAAAGGGGTTAACCTCGGAATGAGAGGAAATAAGCTAAATATTTGTATATACCTTTATTTTGACGTTCTTAAAACTGTGTCAAAAGTCTCATATAATCTCGTGTCTGGAATGGAAGTTACACGAGGTCAAAGGAAAAAAAAAACAGTTTTTCGCGATTATCTCCGTTTCTGTTGCTCCAATGATCTTAACATCTATGAACAAAATTGTAGAGCATAAAATTTGGGATAATTTTTAGCTAAAACTTTTTTTCATGCGCTCAATCGTTTTTGAGATAGAGGGAGGTAAACGCGCATCGTTCTTCCGAGCGTACTGTAATCCACGGTCAACCGTGAATATCACCTTCAATTTTCAATAATTTGGATAATTTATAATATTTCAATAAAGGCAAAAAAACTTGTATTAAATCATTAGAAAAACTTGCCAATTTCGACGAGTTAGCTCAAGTTTTTCTGCAAGAACGTTGCCCTATCCAACAACTTTACGATCATGGAGTTCAAATTTTACTAGCAATTTACAAGGCTTCAAAATATGAAAATAATATGGATCATCTCCGATATACTAATTTCATTAACTCCACAAGACTTCACAAACCCGTCCAACTATCGAATCTTCCACCGACAACTGCAGCGGCTCATCAGCATATAAACCGTGTTTATTACCAAATTCAAGCATGGTTAGGCCATAATTTGGAACCCCTGGAATGGGGTTGGTCTTATAAAAATGAATTTTTAGAGCCAATAACAACGAAATTACCACCAGCTCCCGAGGAATTACTCAATACACTATTTTGTAACTGTAAAAATGGATGTGGTCCCCGGTGCGGGTGTAGAAAATCGGGGTTACAATGCTCCTTAGCTTGTGGCCAGTGTAATGGGCAAGCTTGCCTGAACGCTATATCATTGTCAATTGACGGCGAAGAAGAAAGTGCATTTGGCCCCGAAATTCTTGAAGATCAAGAAAGAACCCAGGACAACGAATACAATGATGACGGTGAAGCAGAAATTTCTGAGCATCCAGATGATGACGATGCAGAAGAAGAAATGTAATATTTTTATTTTTTTGACATTATTAAAAATTTTAAAATTTCATTTTAATTGCCAGAAATGTATAGCTGTTAAGCATAAAAATAAAATTAAAATACATTAACTCACTTTACTTCCTTAAAATTTCCTATCAATGAATTAATATTAATTTAAGATATATAATAATATAAAAAGTATAACATATTATCTATATACCTTTTAAAGATAAAATACTTAATTATTTTTATATCTAAAATGGAATTTCAATACATTTTAATATACAATAATTATTTTATAATGAGATTTTAATTACAACGTAGGTAAGTATTATTAAATTAATATATTGCAAAATATATCTAAATTGTAAAATGTTGTTAAATATAATATATTAAATGATAAATTATCCAAAATATTAAAAATTGAAGGTGATATTCACGGTTGACCGTGGATTACAGTACGCTCGGGAGAACGGTGCGCGTTTACCGCCCTCTATCTCAAAAACGATTGAGCGCATGAAAAAAAGTTTTAGATAAAAATTATCCCAAATTTTATGCTCTACAATTTTGTTCATAGATGTTAAGATCATTGGAGCAACAGAAACGGAGATAATCGCGAAAAACTGTTTTTGTTGACCTTTGACCTCGTGTAACTTCCGTTCCAGACAGGAGATTATAATATGAGACTTTTGACACAGTTTTCAGAACGTCAAAATAAAGGTATATACAAATATTTAGCTTATTACCTCTCATTCCGAGGTCAAATGCTAAAATGACTGCTAATATAATGCTAATAATAAAATAATGGCGGCTTCGGATTTCAAACAAACTTGCAGGCCTGTGTGACCGGTTATGTCAAATAAATATTATGAAAAATCAACAACTACCTAAATAATTGATTAATGAGGTATTTATTAAAATGTAACGAACATAATATAAATAACAATATTTGAATAACATTTGTATTTACATTCATTTTTTTGGTAGTGCAGCCTATAGCAGCACACCCATATTCTTAGTCATTGTATGTGTTAAATGCGAAACAACGTCTATACGAGAATCAGAAGCCCGTTAACCGCTTCACACTGCTAAAAACCTACGCCAGTCACAGGTGTCCGTGATTACGTAGTACTCTTATTAGTCTGTGCCGTGATCCGGATTCTGTTCTGAGGATCCGACTGATACGTAGTAGGTATCAGTCTAGCGAAATTAAAAGCAAAAAAAAACTTTGCGTCGTAAATAATGGGGGATATTGTTATCTCACTCCCTCTTTGCGGTTTCTCTTTTCCCCAAAGACATTTATGCCCTTTGAATATGTAGTTCT
>NJDD01005541.1:32473-49822 GCA_002245505.1 Calephelis nemesis
GGCCCACCGCACCGCCAAGGCCGCCTCCGCACACGGAATCACACACACTGGACTGGAAATTGCACATTACCCATATAATACACTACAGGATGGATAGCGCCTAGACAAATTTACCCAAAACACTTGAAACAGGCACAATTTCTTTTATACTCAAATAAAAAAACAAAAATGATTTAATATTACATAAAAAAAATTGTGAAAATAGTAATTTCATGGATTTTTTAATTTATTTCATTAAAACACCGGGTGTAGTTGTTTTTAGTCAACCACATTGAAAGGATGCAAAAGTTTGCAATACCCATAAATTACTTAAAAATAATAAATAACTCACACTTTTAGAGAATATCTGGTGTAAATATAAACAGCATTTATTGGTTTTGTGTCTAGTTTTCCTTGTTCAGGCTCAATTCTGCCAGCAGGTACTGCAATTAGTATAAAAAAAGTATTTAAACGTCAGGACTCTAGGAACCTGTTGCATCACATTTGGATCTATTTAAATACATGATATATAAGAGCCAGTCAGTTAAAATAGAGAAGAGCATTCTTAAATGGCCTGTTTAGATTACTACTTTGTTTTAAACAGGCTTAAAATTTATTTGTTCTCGTAAATGCACCATTAAGTTCTCTGTTGTTTAAAAAGAGTATGTATTTTAAAAATAACATATTTGTTTACTTTTATTAATAAAACCAAAACTTTAATTATGAAAAAATAGCAATAACATATGCACCAAAAAAGTCCTTTTTGAGAAATTTAAAAGTGTGAATACCTGCAATCAAAAGTCCATCTGGACTAAATTGTAATCTTCTATAATATGTCTGAAGGGTGTCATCATGATACAGCCGTACCTTTACATCGTGGAATGGGTGGTCTTTTGGAAATGGTAATACAGCCTTACTACTCCTAGATGTAACTTTTTTAGTAGCTACATCAATTGTGCGAAATATTCTGAAAAAGACAAAATAAATTTTATAGCGAGGCAAGATCCTTTTTCAGTGCTAATATAAATTCTGAATGTCAGCAAATTGAATTAGATAAAGGTGATATTTCTGCCCTTTCTTCTACATTATAAATATTGTGTTAGCAAATTCAAAATTTTATTATTTATTTTGTTTGTTTGTTACTCCTTCACCAAAAAACTGATTAACTAATGTTTATGAAAATTGGCACACAAATAGAGAATAACTTGAATTAACACATAGGATAGTTTTTACACCGCAACAATGTTCCTGTGGAACCACACAGCAACAGCTAGTATGCAATAAAATTTTAATTTCATCAGACCTAACCTTAGACTCTATCCTGGGAAAGTTGGGGATAAGAATTAAGGAGAGCAAATGTTTCTGCAAACCACTTAAGACAAATTCAGTTTTTACAAATTTGATTACTACTGTTTGGCTTGGCGCAGTTATGTTTGTTTTTAAACATATGCCTATAATTAATTTTTTTTAAACCTTAATACTATTATATCTACTAAGTATGTATTAATCTTTTAGAAAAACATTTAACCAGCAGTTTTATTGATATTATAAATCTCACCTGTCTGAACTGGCTGTGGCAATTAAATGTCCTTGTGGATCCCAGGACACACCTTGGACAAACCCTTTGTGATCAGTCACAATGTCAGTATATCGACCACGGTTCACATCCCACAACATCAATTTATTATCCACAGAGCCTGATGCCAGGTGTGTTGATGAACTATTCCAACAAATGTCCAACACATCCTCTACATGGCCTCGGAGAGTCTAAAGTGGAAAAAAATTGATTTCAAAAATATACCAAAAAACATTCTCTTAAATTTTAATGTCTCAATCATACTAAAATATTTTTGATCTAACAAATTTAAAAAAAAAAGAATATAAAACTTAACTGAAACTAATTTAAAAGATTATTTGTTTAAACTCAATAATATTTAAGTTTATTGTCAGGATCAATTTTAAATTTCATTCGTTCATAGACTATTATTTAGTTTATTATATAATTTAATGACAATACAAAAAATAAATAAGTACTAACTTTGTGGACAACCCATGTTTCCTTGTACTGTTCCTCTCCTTCTGTTGGTGGTGCAGGGTCTTCAGTCTTTTGTTTCCATACAAATATTATTGATTCATCATCTCCTGAAGCTAGATACTGACCATTTGGTGACCATCTTACAACATTAACTGATTTTTGATGTCTGGCAAGATCCGCAGCAACTTCTAAGTTAACAGACCCGGACTCTACGATTGTAACATACCATATCTGAAAATAACAGGTACACTTTATTAAAAAACGCCACCTCTAAAATTAAAACAAAAAATAACAATAAATAGAATGTGTACCAATATGTGTGTGTCTGTGCCACCTGAAGCTAATCTATTTGGACCATTTGATTCTGTTTTAGGCTGGAAATCTACACTCAAAACTGGATCTCTGTTATGCCAAGATATTTCAGGGATTGCAAATTTCATTTTAATGTATTAACAAAAGCCTTCCAAAGTTTCAGTGCTAGTGCTAGCACCAGTATAGAATAAGCAGTCAATTAAGAAATATTTCAAATCACAGAAAACCGTCTTACTAAATGCTTTAATTTTAAAATTTATTTTAACTTATAACTTTTATTTAACTTATAACTTTGCGCAAGAATACTGAATAAAAACAAACTCAGCTTTGAGCTTAGCCTGAAACTACAAAATAAACTGTCAACTGTCAAATTTCCCGCGATTTCCTTGATATTTTTTTTAAGTTTATATGCCCCATTCTGGGGCCGGCTAAGACCTTTAGGCCATGCTGCCACGTCTTCCGTATTAATTATTTCTTCATTAGTTATATTATGTCTTCCATATTAATTATTGTTATACAGTCATTGGCCTCTTTAGGCCATGATGCCACGTCTTCCGTAATAATAAATTCTTTTTCATATTAAAATTTTAAATTCATTTCTTCATTTTCTGACCATATTGTCTTCCCCTTTTTAAAAGTCATTTCCTTCACTAAGACAAAGGTTGTTTGAGTCCTTTAATACGTCTTTAGTTTTAATTTTTTGAAGTTTACATATTATGTTTCTCCGTTTATTTGTTTTATAGTACGTCACATCCTTGAATTACGATTATTTTCACACAAATTATAAAAATAAAATTCTGAACACCAAAATCATATTCTTTCATGTTGGCGCCAAAACTTCTACGACAGTGCAAAAAGTATTTTGATTATTCTTTTTTTACATCTATATTTTATATTATGTAATAAACACATATCTTCATATAAATTCATGTCTTTTTTTAGTTTCGTCTTCAATTTTCTTTCTTGTTCAGGCCTCTGCCTCTTCTGTCGTGATAAAACACTACAATTGTCTTTCACTAGTATAGTTTAATGACTAAATCACATTTACACACAACTAAATAATATTTACACTTTATTTAATTTACAGATTGTACATTTTTACATTATATTACACATTTTTAGCTTAACGATTGGAGGGAACCCTCGAAAAGCGCGCCTTCCCCCTCCGACCGTTCCCACCAACCGATTTTTTTTTAAGTTAATTTGGCCCTTTCTGGGGTCGGCTAAAACCTTTAGGTCATGCTGCGACGTCTTCCGTATTAATTATTTCGTCATTAGTCACATGTCTTCCGTATTAATTATTCTTATACAGTCATTACTCACTATTCACAAAGTCACGTCAGGCTCTTGAGTACAGCAGTGGTCCTTTTACACAAGCTCACTTTGGGAGATTTGTCGGCAGCGAGGAAATAAACGATACACTAATTTCTTCTTGATTACTTCATTTGTCCACTTTAATTTAAACGCAGTAAAACTGCAAAAAATCGACTTCAAATTTGGAACATATGTGGTTTTCTCATGAATGCTTATGTAGACCAGGGGCCCTACCATGAACGCTTATAGCAGTATTATTTCCATCTTGCTAAATGACCGCCTTTATAAGCAAATTTATGGTATACGTCATAAGGTTGTCTTTTTCCGATGACAATAAGTATTATTGAAATAATACTGTTTTAAGAGCTTATGGTAACCCCCCTGGACCAAATTATAATGGGACCACTGCGGAAGTATAGGATTTCAATTAAAGAAACAATTTCGAAATTCCGTCCACAAACACCGGAATAATCGCAAAATATACATACATTAAAAACATACGGTTCAAATTGAGAACCTCCTTCTTTTATCGTCGGCTGAAAATTAAACTGATTCCCACCTAAATTAACTAATTATAGTCATAATTTACACTAAATTCAATAATTATGAAAAAATACTATCATCTTTATTCACGATGGCGCCAAAGCCCAAAACTCCTTTGCTTTTTTTAGTTTTATTTGTACCTGGGACCGGCTAAGAATTTTAGGCAATGCTGCCACATTTTTCGTTTTTCGAGTCACATTTTTACTATCTTATTTATCCCTATTTTCTTAGCCATTTCTTTATTAAGTTAGTTAAATCCTTAAATACGTCTTTAGTTTACAATTCCTTGAAGTTTGAGTATTGAAACATTTTTCTTAACGTATATAATATTTTGTCAGGGGAATAGTACATCATAAAGAGGCTGATACAGGGGCCACCAAGTTGGTAGACCGAGAACTCACGTCTTGTGGGTGTTGGCTGTTTCCCCGTAGCAAGTCAGTAAGCGGTCGTTCAGACACGGCGGGAACCGCGCGATTATAGAATCGCATGGAAATCGCATGGAGTTAGTAATCGTTCAGACATAACCACGCGGTTAATCAAGCCGTGCGATTACCGCAACCCAACCACCAGAAAATAGAATCGCGCTCCTCCCGCGCGTTTACTTCGCGTTCAGTTGCGTTGCGGATACCGCGCGGTGTGCACGTCACTGTTCGTGAGTTCGCCATGGATCGTTTCGACACTGAACTATTTATTGATGAGGTGGAGAAGAGACCTGCAATATGGGACATTCAGTGTGATGATTACTCAAATAAAATTATCAAGAACCGAGCTTGGCAAGAGTTGGTGGAGATATTTGGAAATTGCGAAGACACGGTGGAAAAAAGAATATTTTAAGTAAGTAGGTTTATTGACCAAAAAATAATTGACAAAATTATGTTATAATTATTGTTATGAAGCGTATATTATACTCTACGTATACTTTAGGTACTTAAATAAATATAAACAAACTTCGGCTGCTTTATGCAGACATTTCGAGCATTTTTCAAATGAAGATCACAACGGTATTACCATATTTTGTTTGTTTACATTTAGTTATGTACCTAAACATTACAAGTACGGTATGTTAGTTGCAGCTATATCTTTGTGTCTTGCCATGGAACACGCCCATCGTTCACAAAGTAATGAGCGAATTTATCTCTGATATTCAAAGATGACGGTGTCCCTCTTCCCGCATGCAAGGTATTGAGATTAGTCATGGGTGCATTATATAAAGTATCTTTAAATTTTAGACCATCTCTAGTCCGCACATAGTTATGTAAAACACAAGAAGCTTTTATTATATCTTCGGCAAAATCTATGTTTACATTTATAGGCCTATGAAAGATGCGCCATTTGTTCGCCAAAATACCAAAAGTACACTCAATATTACGTCGGGCCCTCGATAACCTATAGTTAAAAATCCTTTTTTCATATGGTAAACATTTGCCTGAATATGGGCGCATTAAATTTTCTGCTAAGTCGAAGGCTTCATCTTCAACTATAACATAAGGCATTGGTATTAGGTCTACATTAGATATTGGTTTAGGTGTTGGTATGTTTAATGATTTTTCTGTCAGGCGTTTATAAAAAACCGAATTTTTAAATATAGCAGAATCACTGCTTTTGCCATAAGCCCCAATATCACCATAAGTAAAGCAATAGTTGGCGTCGCAAAGTGCTAAGAGCACTATGGAAAAGTAATGTTTATAGTTATGATACAAAGAACCCGAATCAACAGGCTTTATAACTCGGATATGCTTGCCGTCTATAGCACCAATGCAATTTGGAAAATTTGCATATCTCTCAAAGTCTCGTGCTTTTGTCTTCCAGATATCTTCAGTCGCTTCGGGCATGACTATGTTTACCAATTTATTCCACAATGATTTACATACTTCGCGGACAATTCCAGTAATCGTCGATTTTCCTAGGCGATAATTGTAGCTTAGTTCTCCAAATGAACAACCCGTACCAAGATATCTGAAACAAGAATATTATTAATACTGTTATTATTTTTAGGTACACAACTCCAAAAAAAATGGAAAAACATACGAGATTGCTACAATAAAGAATACAAAAAAGAAAAAAACAACTCCTTCTGGTTCAGGTGCTCGTCAAGGAGCCCGATATATGTATTTTTCAAGATTATCTTTCCTGCAGAATAGTGTAAGTAATAAAGACACTACAACTAATATTGAAGAACAGAATGAAAGGCAAAGTGAGGAGACAAGTGAACTAAACGCCAATGCAACCGAAGCCACTGAAATACGTCCCCCTAAACGTAAGAAAACACAAGTGCCAGAAAAAAAAATAGCTGTAATAGAAAAAAGTATCGAGTCACGAAAACATTTGCAGAATGAACTTCAAGAAAATAATATTACCAAGCAAGATGACGACAAACTCTTTTGTTTGTCGTTATATAAAGAATTAAGAAAAGTACCAGAAAATAGGCGTTTAGCAACCAAAATAGAATTACTTCAAGTGATACAAAAAGGACAAAGCTTACCACCCCCGGTTCGCTGCAATACTCAGCAGATCACACCTACGTATTGGCAAGGACAACAGTATACAAGCCCGCAAGGATATTTTACTACATCTGGATCATCTCCTCCTGTTCCGGCACCGTCACCGTCACCATCGCAATTTAGTTCTGGCTCTCAGTCCTCTACAGTTATAGAAAATATTTATGCTGATTTTGAAGTACAATAAATAAATCTTACCTTAAAGTTATTACGAGTTTCTCTTCCGGTGACACGCTTGGCCTCAAATGCGTTTCAGAGCATGAAATATCTTGCCTGATCAGTTCAATTAGTTCATCAAAAGATTTTATTGACATTCTCAAATAGTCAAAAAATGTGTTATCATACATTCTTAATTTGGGATATAATGTTACGAACTGACCATGTACTAGTTGGTCATGTAATATTGGATGCACCCAATACCGCCTTTTTCTTTTCTTTTTTTTAAGGAGCAACCACAGTAAACACACTTCTTCGTCGACCTCCATTTTGAAACTGACGCTAACTCGAACGAAATCGCATACTAACCGCGCGTGTCTGAATAGCTTCACAATTTTGCGGTTTGAAACCGCGCGATTCGTAAACGCACGATTCCCGCATGTCTGAACGCAGGCTAACAGCTCCGTAAAAAACAACTAAGAAATATCAAGGAAAAGTTGAAACCGATGTAGTCATGCATGAACTAATTCACACCTAAATTAACTAATTTTACTCATAATTTACACTAAATTCAATAATTGTGAAAAAAATGCGACCATCTTCATTCACGATGGCGCCAAAACTCTTTATCTATGGTATCTACAGACTGTCATTTGTGACAGCTGTCAAAAGACGTTTAATCTTAGTCAATCTGAATTGTCAATGTCATTTCTCTTTTGTTGACCATTTTCTGAGCTGTTTAAATCGTCGTAGAAATGGTGCGTTTTTATCGATTTTAATCTGGATATATGCAGTGTAAATCGTTTGTGAAACAAGTGAAATAATTTTACTTGTTTTCTTCTTCAAATATACAATCATATTTTTACGTGAACATTGCAAATTTCAGGTTAACGTACCAAAACAGCGCAGGACTTACTGCAAAAAATGCAAATGCCATAAGGTACACAAGGTATCACAATACAAAAAATCCAAAGAAAGACACGCAGCCCAGGGTAGAAGACGTTATGACCGCAAACAACAAGGTTACGGTGGTCAATCTAAGCCCATCTTCAAAAAGAAGGTATGTAGGTTCTGATTACATAACCTAAGATTTTTGCTTATAGGATGACCGGTATTTGTATTGTATACAAAGAGTGGAAGTATGCTGTTTATTAATTTTTTAGTAGTATTATATTAGTAGTGTCTTTTCAGACTTATCTGAAATTCCGCATGATATTGTTCTCTTTATTTTATATTTACTACACTACACAAGGTAATACCTAAGTAATGTTTAATTAAAGTCGATTGATATCTGTAGTACGTACGAACATTTATCTTCACTATCAGATGCTTACGGGGAAGGCAGAGGTTATCGAGTAGGTAAATTTCACAATACTTGCAGACCTGTTTAGCTTCCTCAACATTCTCTTTTCATACAAATCGTCCGGTTTTGGAGACTTAACACTATCCTCAAATAAAATAATTTATTTCTATTGTAATAATAAATAATATGGATTCACAATTTTGAGGAAAAGGAGTGAATTGTTATTCTATTTTTTAAAAGTTGATTTTTATGTTATGTACCAAGTATGGTAATTGTATTAAGTCTGACATCACATACTCTGGAGACTACCTAGTAATTTTTATAAATTATAATTGAAAATCCTAATTATTAATGTAATTTTGTTGTCAAAAGACAGATAGGTTGAGGTCCTGGGAGCTGGGGAGTTTGTTTTGCAGTTTCTTCTCTTGACTGTCTAAGTTTGGAAACAGTGGTAGTTTCCGTTAGAAAGGGGTTAAATTTATATAATTTTTAAAGCTGTTGGTAATAAGTAATGAAACTAGTTAAAATTAGTATAAATAATTTGCTTAAAAGTTAAAATATATATTTAATTGAATAATTTATAAATTAATTATTTAATTGAATTTATTAATTAAAATATTTTTTATAAATATATTTTATATTTATTTACAAAATTTACAAAATATTATATTTACAAAATATTTTCTTTCTTTCTTTCTTTCTTTCTTTAAAAAAAAATGTTATTAGATGGTATACTTAACATGTTAGGAGCTGCAGCATTTTATTTGCGGTATGACCCTGTATGCTAGTGAACTTGGCACTATTTTTGAGGTTCATAACTGCTAAGCTGTATGTCATTATTTGTTTCTCTATTTTTTATTTGTAATTTAGATGTCTCTTTCTGTGATGAAATAAATAAAGCTATTTTGTAATATTTTTTATTAAAAATCTTTGTTTTACCTATATTCATCCAGTGAAGTTGTAAAAGCCATGAGGTTAGCAGCATATTAGCCCTTTAAAAAAACAAAGATATAATGTTAAAAGATATAATGTATATTGTCACACTACCTATGGTATTTTTTGAAAAAGGGATTGAGACAGAAAGGCACCCTTCACATGGTTTCTTTCCTCTATCTCCAACATCCCCTTTTTGGACTTTGAAGTCTGCAGAATTTGCTTAATAAAATGGCGACCCATTGATCTCGGGGCTTCTACAACTTTTTGGCCTCATACCACTTGTTTCAGCTTCATCATCAGCACCAGCTTTTTTGCCAAAAACTTCTAAAATTCTTATATAAAGTCGGATAGTGCAATCAGAAAATGTAAACACAGAGTTTTTTTTAATGTTAATTATGTATTTGTATACTGTTCCTCTAGATAGTAGATACCAAATGGAAGAACATTTTCTTCTACCATTGCATTTAATTTAAGTTCAGGGTATAGTAGACAATGTGTTAGACATTTAGGTCTAGGCCAATTTTAGTTTTATTTTTGTTAATCTGGCTAAATCACCCTGTTTTCAATGTGTGAATTGGTTAAAAAAAAACAGTTATCCTAAAATGCATAGTAATGGATTACAAATAACAATACTATTATAAATCAAAACTAGATCTAGAACATTTTCATATTTTCCCACGAACCTGCTAAGTGAATGCGAACTGGTGAAATGACACTTCAAACAATATGGAAGTTACGTCACTTAATATGTACTTGTGCCTGGCATATTGTGAAGAAAAGAAATACATCACATGTAATCATGTTACTGGTGCTTAACATATTGAATATTTTTGTAACATCTTATTGACACACATATTCCACAATCAGATTATTTTCATTTCATTTCAATACACTAGATGTAGATTTCAACAAGTTATCTCATAAGACAGTAGAGTTTGTGCCTAAAAAAGATGTTATGCTAATCTGTGTCAGACCATATCCTGCTGCCTTAACAGAATTTGAGAAGAATTGCTACATAGTTCATCTACTTGCCTTTGAAAAGTACTAAATTTATAAAAACTAACTGCTGTGTCACTTGTGGTTTTACACACTACTACGGTAACGTAAATGCTTTAAGTCAGTAAACTTAGCCTTTTAAGTGTCTTTTTTAGACAATAAAGATATCCTACCATCAGAATATGTCTGCTTGTTCATCTTCAAATCCTGTTAAAAAGGTACATAGCTTGATCAAGCACTATCATTGTCTTATGTAGAAAAAAAATAAAATTCGATTCTTTTGAATTGTGGGACTTTTCATGGTGGATTTCTCACTGAAGTGTACCAAGTTCAGATTGTGGCATAAAGATTGGGATTCTCAAAAAAGCTAAAAGTTTAATTTATATTTGTGTATTACTTCTGGTGTTAAGGTTTCAGGTTAAATTCTTTGAGTCCGGGCTATTCCAAATTTGTTTTTCAAATAAAAAAAATATTTTCTGGGATCATTAGTGTCTTACTTGAGATGGGTCACCTTTACAATGATTATAAGTACCTAGTATAAAATACCTTAAGTTATGGTATTATGGAAGCCTTGAAAATACTTAATTAGATTTTACATACAGTCAAAATTGATATTTTATTTTATTTTATAATATCAACAAAAAAATATTGTTTGGACTATCCTTGTTTTAAACCATAATTTAAACAACTTGAGTGATTTTGATGACATTTTTTGTGTTTTCTAGGGGATTTGTTTGCTAGGGGGTTTAGATTCACAATTTGGTCCACTGGAAAATGTTTTTTTAAATAATGTTTTATTCGTAAGTGGTCGTTGATTTTGGAATGTTATGTTAGAACTGAAAGATTGCTCTACTATTGGAGCAGCAAATATTATGTAGTAGGTGTTTATGTCAAGCAATACAAAGTTTGTGGAGTTTGCTAGTATAGTATGTTTTTGTACACTAGGACTACTTATTTCATTTATTTTTTTCCTATAATGGATCAGTTAGAAAAAATTTCTCTCATTAGAGATTTCATTCATTGCCCTTTGTGTTTCTGTTGTGTAAAATAGAGTTAATAATAAGAATTTCATACCATTTTCTTGCAATTTTTACTAATTGGAGAAAAAATTAGGTATGTGAGATTGACTGCTCTTTTCCAAGTAACATTAATTAAGATTTGGCCTCCCCCTTCTCTGCTATTATCTGACTTCTTTACTGGCACAGGTTAACATAGCACATTTAAATTTAGAATAATGTGTGTGTGAAGTCCATGAAAAATATGTATCTAGTGATTTGAAATTGTGCTTATCTTGATGTTTTCATTTCAACAAAGGTTATCTTTCTAAATATCTATATTTGACATTGTATATTATATATTTGTTATGAATAAAAACTTAACAGATTTCACATATGAAAAATTAAACTTTGTTTTAGGCTAAAACTACCAAGAAAATTGTGCTGCGTCTGGAATGTGCAGACTGTAAAGTGAGGTCCCAGGTAGCACTCAAGAGGTGCAAACATTTTGAACTCGGCGGTGATAAGAAGAGGAAGGGACAGATGATTCAGTTCTAAGCTGATTTAATACATAAGCTCAAATAAATATAGTTTCATTTTTATATTACCCCATGTGATACACAAACGCCACAACTAGATTGATATGCTGGCTATTGTCCTATTTTGGTTGTTGGATTTTCAAAACACTTGTATAAAATGCATAAGGCTTGTGACCCAAATTCACAACAAACTTTCAATCTTTGTAGTTAAGATCTCCCACCATGTTGGATTTAGAAAAGATGTTATAATCCATTTACTGAAGAATTTCTGTGGAGAGGTTTTATCAGATCAAAAGCTGCATTGTTTAGAAATTTTATTTCCTACCAGCTGTTTACCTGTTGCATATATCCTTTTTTTCTAATAAGTGGTTCCATATTTAGGGGTATGGGAGGTGTTTTTTTAAAAATACCATGTTCAAACACTGAACTAACTATATATACATAACAAATGTCATTCAAATCGGTCCAGCGGTTCAGCCTTGTAAGTGTAACCGACAGACATTTACAAAAGCTATGTAAATTGCACTTTTCGTTGTTACATCATACTCGAAGATTTTATTTTCCCTAACCTTGAAATATTGCTATGAACAACTTTGAGAAGCATTAACCAAGTAAATCTAAGGTTACTTTAATGTGTTGAAAAATGAAAAAAATATATTAATATAAATATATAATTTCATAACTGGATTTCTGTACAGTTATTTACAACTAAAATACTTATTTCCCTAATATTTCATCTAATTCCTTAGGGTCTAATCCTTCTAAAGATGCTTTTAACTTAACTGCATCTAAGGGTACACCAACTTGGAACATTTTAACAAATCTTTCATATTCCGGTTTTAGTTCCTTGCGATTTAAAGTTTTGTCCGTTGTTTCTGTAATATTGTGAGATTCATCAGCATTATTTTCTTCATTACTTGATTGTTCCTGTTTTTTATTTATCTCTTCTGGAGGGTTTGATCTTTCTAAAGAATTAACTTCTGGAATTGAGGATAGCTGTCAACATAAAAACGTTAATGATAAGTTTTGAGTTAGGTACTTCAATTTCATTTACATAAACCACCATAATAAACCAAATTATTAATTTAAATTTATATTTCTCCACTTACTCGAGCTTCAAGTAAAGTCATAGTAGCATTAATCTTTTCCAGCTTCCTTTCAAACTGCATCAGTCTTTGTTCACATTGTTTTGAAAAATTGTTAAGGAACTGCGAGGTTGTTAAAAGAAAATGATTGACAAAAGCTAACGTTCGCTTTTGTTGCAGAGCAGCCACCTTAAAAAAGTCATAATATTTTCTTTATTCTAGATTTCTCTAGCCCGACAATAAGTACAAAAATATACTTAACAAAACTTTCGAATAACCTTGCTTAAATCTATAGCATCAATTTCTTGGATTTTATCGGTTTCTTGCATTTTTAATATTTTATCGTTATTTATAAATTAAATAATAACTCAATTTATATTCAAGTGTATGTAGCTTAATACTTTGAGTAAGTACCAAAGAGTATATGAATACTACGTAATAAGAGACGGGACTTCCATAGATACATAGCAAACCCGAATTTGTATGAAGTTTAGCTCAAATGACACAAGAAACTTGACTGATAAGTATCAGATAAGTATAACCCGTATAATTTGAAAGTTAGTCTTAAGTCATCAAATATAGAGCAACTAGTGTCATATTATGATTTAGGCGAATAAAAAACATAGCAAATTTATTTTTTAAGTAAGATTTTAATTTTTTATATGAATGTTTCGCGAAACTGGTAAATACTAAACATTGTTACTCAGATTAAATAGTAATACTACTAGAAAGTAGAAGATTGTAGTAGTTGTAGTTTGTACCTAAATTGCAGTGTTGCCAGTGGCAGATAGTCAAAAGCACAGAGTACAGTAATAATTCTTTAAAGTCAAAAGTTACACGACACGGACAAAAAAGTAGCATTTTGGCAAAAAAAATTACATTACGTTGTTTTTTTTTATTACTGTGGAAACTGGCGAAATACGTTATTACGGCGCTCTTTTTACGAAATAAAACTTAAATACCTTCCTTGAATCGTTTATTAAACGTAAAAAATGGTACAAGCCGTGTAACATCAGATTAGAATTAGTTGGCGACAAACTTCATTTAAGTTTCGTATTCTGTGTGTATTTAGAAAAGGGTGGCGATTCTAAATAGCGGGCAAGGTCATAGTCATATTTTTTTTATGATATTAGAAGGCAAACAAGGAGACGGATTTCCAGATGGTAAGAAATTCACGGCGCCTAGAGACACCAAAGGTTGTAATGGTGCGTTGCCAACCTGGGGCTGGGATATTAGGCCTCGAGCAAAAGTAAGTTTACCGGCTACCTTACCCTCCGAACCGGAACAAGTCATGACGTTATGGCGGCAGGAATAGTTAAGGCGGTGGTACCAATCCGGGGGAGTCGCTGTTAAACTCTACCACCTAGTCAGAATTCACGATGTTAGTGACGGTGAGCCTTTGCTCGCCTTTTACGAGCTGCCTGGCAAGGAAGGCAGATGGTCTATTCTAAGTATTCTACAAAGGAGGCCGGACCAACACGGGGAATAATATGTTTTTGTACGGCTTGTAATGGGCAACTTTTCATCGAATCATCGACTGGCAATGCTGAAAAAAATGTGAGCCGTCACGGGAAATCATGAAACATCGACATTATTTTGTAAAAGTAATATTCAGAAAAGAACAGGGGGCCTAACGTAAGCTTTGACAAAACAGTCTTGTAACAGAAAAGTTTTACTTCTGTTATAAAATGTCATTACTTTAGTTCGTACCATGAGCTTTTAAATCAGTCTTGTTTTATTACCGCAGTGAACGAATGATTTTTGTAAATTTTGTCTATTACCTGCTACATTCTTTTTTTGTTCTTCTTCTTCTTTCTAATGAATATGGCTTCCAATTGTTTTTCACAATATAATTAGACAGTTACAAGTATAAAACTTACTCAGATACGTCCCCTTCCAACAGACTAAGATTCCTTAGTTATTAGAATCTAATAATTTGTTTTTATTCGATATGCATTTTTCTAGTAAGTAATTTTCGTCTTCATATTAAGCCATACTAAGGTCTTAGATGAAGCGGTGGCACCCTTATTGAGCTTTGTTATAGATGTTATCGCTGAAACAACAATGAAAAAATACACGACACACATATTTCTTTGTGAATATATCACTTATTTCTGTATTTGAGCTAAAAATAATTGTGCACGAAAATGAAAAAATAAAAAAGTTTTGTAAATTGTGAAGAACTGCATAGGTAACTTGTTAGGTAATAAAATCATTTCTAGCTAATAAATTGAATAAAAAATGAAAAATGAATTTTTTGCCAGACTACGTTCTACCATTACTAACAAGAGCTACTCATACGAAGAAAATGACAAACAAATAGTCTAAGGTTTTTCGTCAGCGTCCTTCATATAGAAAACTGGCCTGTAACTGTTGTCATCATCAATTTTAAAGATATTAATGTTTGATTGGTAGTGTATTCCTACATTTATCAACGAAAATCTAATCACAATTACAATTTTATGTTTTATTTTCGATTTTTTTTAGATGGCAATTTCTCAAACAATATTAAATCCGCTATCAAACATTAACTTTTTTAAGATCGCTAATTATGACGTATTACTGCTTGCTGTCAGAATTGACGTTATGGTACGAATTGAATGAATGATACGTCACAAAACTGCCATCTAACAGTATTGTAAAACTATCCTAGAACAAGGTTGTTTAGAGATAGGAAACCTCTTAAATCAGGAATGTTTTAATACTACATCGACATTTCGTACCATGACATTATTGACCTTGTTTTACGATAGTTTTACAATACTGTTAGATTGCAGTTTTGTGACGTTTATTCATTCAATTGCTACCATAACGTCAATTGTGACAGCTAGTAGTAATGTTTTTATGTCATAAGTTCTAGCGATCTTAAAAAAGTTAATATTTGATAGCGGATTTAATATTGTTTGAGAAATTGCTATCTAAAAAAAAATTCGAAAATAAAACAAAATGGTTATAGTAATTAGATTTTCGTTGATAAATGTAGGAATAGTCAATAGACGATCGATCAAACATTATCTATACCTAAAAATTGACGATGACAATTTGGTTCAGGCGTTTTCTATATGAAGAACGCTGACAAAAAACTTAAGACTATTTGTTTAAATTGTCATTTTCTTCATACGAGTAAGTAGCTCATATTAGTAGTGGTAGAACGTAGTCTGGCAAAAAATCATTTCATTTTTAATTAAATCTCATAACTAGTAATTATTTTATTACTTAACAAGTTATCTATGCAGTTCTTCACAATTTACAAAACTTTTTTTATGGTTTCATTTTCAGAAATAAGTAATATATTCACGAAGAAATTGGTGTATCGTGTATTTTATTATTGTCGTTATAGCGATAGCATCTATAACAAAGCTCAATAAGGGTGCCACCTCTTTATCTCAGACCTTAGTATGACCAGAGATTAGTAAATATAATAGATTGACAATGTCATACATTAAAATCGTTCTCTAAAATTTTGACTAAATCCAGATAGCGTGGGGCGATAGTCAGAAACTAGTAGTGTTTAGCTACTTTGCTTGCCATTTTATTAAATTTCACAACGCCATCTAGATAATTCATATATATGACAGGTGAATAGGATGCAGGAAAGTTAACGAAATAACGCACATTAATTAACTAGATGGCGCGTAATAATTATAGTTGAAGGATTCATATTTTTCATTTATTACAAACACGTAGTACTCTAATTGGTCTGTGATTACAAATTAGCTCTTGTGTGTAGGTGCCTATGGTGCCTCTTTACACAAAAGATATTTTCGTATTCTAAATTAACGTCAGTATGGTTTAGTGGATAAATGTGTTGCCTAATAACAAATTAACTAATAATTAAAAACACAGGTTGCGAGAACCAGATTTAATTTGTTTCATTAACCTGTTTTATTTTATTTTATAAATAGGACTTAAGTCATTTGCGGGTCTGGGTGTTCATTAAATAATTTATTCTAACATTTAGGTACTTAGGTACTTACTTACTTACTTAGGTACAACTAGGGGCAGAATTTTTCCAACATATTAAGTTTTAACAACAAATAAATGAATATCCTTGAACAAATTACATAAATTGATTTGTCCAAAATAAGCAAATTCTATTCTTGCCGGGCGCTAGACAACGATACCTACACATACCTATCTACCAGAGACAATTAATAATATTTCCTTAGTCTTTGATAAATACAGAGAAATACTATAAAGATACCAATATAAATGTGATAAACACCCAGACACCAAAAATACAGACTTTTACGTTTATCACATAGATGTTTGCAACCGTTAAAAATCGAACCTGAGCCTTACGGTTAGTTAGTTATAATAGCTATTTTCATCTCAAACTCCAGTCTCGGCGTGGTGCAACTGCTATAGCAGTCGCTTGAGTTTGTACTGGCCAGTACTGGCATAGGTTCGAAACCTGTATCAGAAATTGCGTTTTTTATATTTTAAAAAATTCTAGTCTGCCATCAATGGCTGTTTATTAGAAAAAAAGGTTTAAGTAGGTAAGGAGTTTTAAAAATTGAGCACAACAGTCAAAAAATATGCTTTAAAATTTGACATCCATGTATTGTAATATTTTTAATGGGATTCGAAAGCAAATCTTTTCTTGATTTAGAAATATTACTTTGTTTTTGATTATTTGTATTAATTAATGGAAAAAA